>CAJQZJ010032488.1:3380676-3462787 GCA_907164525.1 Lophiomys imhausi
GGTAGGTAGGTAGGTAGGTAGGTAGGTAGGTAGGTAGGTAGGTAGGTTGGTTGGTTTTCTGATGACTCATGTAACATACTCATGTCTCATTGTCACCTTTATATAAACATGGCATTATATATTTGTTGAATCGTTCATAGCACTAGCACAATACTTAAAATTATCCAACTTGCTTCATGTCTTCCATATTGCTTGATTGTTTCATGATGTCACTGCTGACTTTATTTCTCCTTTTTACTGTTGAAGATAATACTATCTCATTAGCAATTTTGTTCGCATGGAATTATCAGAAAAGTTTAATCAACAATGTAAAATGTTTATGTAAATATATGTTATTTTAAGCAGTATTAATTTCATGATTAGAAATATATTATATATTTCTATCTGCATTTATGTATTTCTATTTGTCTACCCATCCATCCGTCTGTAAATGGAATACCCCAAGGTGCATGTTATTTTAGGAAGAAAGTCATTGAGAGGTTCAGGAACCAGTGGGAACATTCCACTTTCAATGCTCAAGCAAGGACAAGGCCAGGAGCAGCCCAGAATGCTGTGGCTCATCTGACAACAGATGTTCTGATTTTTCATTCTTTCAGTGCTGAAACAATCCCCACTGAGCCAAGCCAAACTAAGTTCACTGGAGTTTGTTTCAGTATTGCAAGAATGGCAAGTAGCATCAACATAACCATACCTATTCTTGCTCATGTTATCTCCACTGCTACTGATATTATAATGTATCAACCCTAATAAAGATGTCACTGAAAACACAGATGTAGAGTTTTTCTGTTTAGCATCCTTACACATAATATTTCCCTCTGGCTTCCGTGAATTTCCAATTATTACAAGAACATTTCTTAATGAGTTGCAAAACATACAAGGACAAAATTCAGAATTTGGTTCTGGAAAGATCCATACCTAAGAACCCCTTATGTCTAAAACTTTTAGTATAAAAGAAAAAAAATATATATATAGTCATATATATGACATGCCAACTTCTAAATTTAATTAAAAAACAACAAGCAGATGGCATACAATTAAATATATCGAATGAGTCCCCAAGTGGTTTCCAAAATAGATAAACTATGAAGATCTTTCCAACAAGGATACTGTGATCCTTCTTTCTTTGGTGGTTCAGTCATATTAGCTTGGATTTTTTAAAATATATACTCACATACATTCACAGACAAGTGAACAAATTAGACATAACAACACAAACATAAATAAGGAATGTCTTCAAAAGCATTTAAGTTGAACAAAAACACATTCTAACTCCTGATGATATATCTGAGAGTGTCCTGATGGGAGGTTAATGTTCACAACTCTCGTGTCAGGAGCATGTGCAGAGCTCGTGTTCCCTTCTAGACTGTAAGTTCTACTGGAGCAGGATTCACACCTTTTTGCTTCAGCACTTTGTCCTCAGTAATGTTTGTCTTGTCAATTCCAGCAAATATTTCTCACTGAAAATCAGTGAGAAATGAGCCATAACGTTGAGTTGTGTTTCATGACATGGTTAAAAGGGTTACACGTTTTTAATTATTTTACTAGGATCATCAATTTCACAAATTTAAAATATATTAGAATGTTAAATAATCAATATTCAAGTACTAGAGTCAATTTTGGTCACAGTAAGTGACTATAGAGTGGTATAATAGTAATAAGTATCTCTTATTCACTGTGGAAACAATTTCTACTCAGCTAGCTTGTGGGCATGTCTAAAAGAGGACTCACCTTCCCCCATTAAACATCCCCTTTTTCTAGGAATCACCTTCTTCAGGTATACTGACTAAACTCCCAGGCTCTTTGACTATTAATTCTCCCATTCCTTATATTCAGATATGCCTTCATCTCTCTATTTTATGAGAAAGTGTTGAGAGCTATGATCTGTTTCTACCATGGGGTGATCTGCCCCAGACATTCAATTCCCAACTGCCTTTCACAACTTAAAACTGTGGAAACCTATACTCTGTATGAACTTTACTAAAATTGTGCCTTCAAAACCTTGACTGATCAAAATAAGACAATAATTTTATTATCCTAGTTTGATCATGTCAGATTAAATGGGTTGAACCAGGTTTGGGGTTTTTTGTTTTGTTTTGTTTTTGTCTTTCAAAATCTGACTTTTTTCAACCCATTGCCTACTCTAAATTACACCCCATTTTGTCGGGATGGTTTCAGCACACGATCATAGCAGTCCCTGAACATTAGTACTTTGTTCTCCTCAGCTTTCCACAGCTTTTCTTCTCTTCTCCACGTAATAAACCTCCTGATATCCAACATCCCATTCAAAGTCTTATGTGTATCTATAACCATCTAAGCTAAATATTTTTTGCCCCATATCACTTCCCTACTCTGAATTTCATATATTTTGTACTGTAAAGCTTCACACTGATGATATGTTATTACACAAGCCTTGAACAGTGGCAGACACAGGGTCAGTGACATTTCACCATGACTACCTCGGGATATACAGGTCAACCTAATAAGGAGATTTATTTTAGAAATTTCAGGAAATGTAGAAGAGAGCTTACTAGTGCCACAGATGCATATAATAAAGCTTCAGTGTTAGAATCATTTAGACAGAACAAAGTCAAGTAAACATGCATCCAATGGGTGTTATAGAGAATCAGCAGCATTCTTGCTTTCATACAAAGAAAGTACATGCTGAAATGAGGAGGTCTTCTCTAAATAAATAAATAAATAAATGAGCTCTATTCAGAATGTGGGTAGCACAACTAGAAACCACGTCAGGTTCAATGACTAAAGAAACTGAACCCTGTATAGTTACAAGCTAGAAAAGACAGTGTGATGGTGATCATACCACGTGTACATACATGTACAAAGACACAACTCATAAGAAGCAAAGACCACTGATGGTGATTGAATAGAAAAGCAATATCAACTTGTTCTGAAACCTGATGTACTGATATAAATATTTAAGAATTGAATTTGCTTTCCTCACTGAAAATGAACTACTATGTATAGGTCAAGTGCCAATGAGACCAATTTAAAGAGTTTAAAGTCAGTTCTTTTGTTTGTTCCGAGGGATAAAAGAGGCAAATTTGACAGAGTACACAATCAAAATCTGAGCAAAACTTAGCTGAAAATACTTATTCTACAGTTTCTAATTTTTATTGTGTGAGCCATGATTCTGAACATTTCCAAAGATGGAAAAGTTGATTTAATAATGGAGATGTTTAGGAAATGCAATTTTTTGCTTTGTTTGTGTGTAAACTTTACAAAGACAATAAATTAAAACAATAGGTGTTTATCAAGATGTGTGTGGGAGTGTATGATTATTCTACATTCTCAATGGCAAATGGATATTGGTACAAATATAAATGTATAGAATATGAATGTGAAGTGTAATATATTTTTAGTATAGAATATTTTATGTGGAGTTCTACATAGATTTTGTATATAAAAGGAAAAAGAAATGTTTTCATAATTTTAAAATCATACTATTTATTTGTATGTTAATTCATTTCCTACTCTGTAAGTAACTAGTTTTACCTTTTCTGCAGAGCCCAAGCCCCGTTGTTCAGGCCCCTTCCAATCTCACTGGCCACGGACACGATCAGGAGCCATTCCTCTACCTGGTTGGACGCAAGAAGCTGCTGGATGCCCAGTACAGATGCTATGACCGTATGCAGCAGTTGCCCCCTTATGAAGGAGAAGGTAATAGAAACCATGTGAACCCATGTGTGAAACATCATTTAAGGCTTCCTTCTCAAGGTCTATACAGTGATGAGTGGCTGGAATGGAGTAGACTCACAGTTCTCATGTTATGGTGTGTGTGTGTGTGTGTGTGTGTGTGTGTGTGTGTGTGTGTGTGTATTTTGTGCAGCACATCTGATGATTTTCCCCCTACAACTAACATCATTTTGCCTGACATTTGCCCTTACAACAAAATTACCACAATAACTCAGCATTCACATCTAATAAGCAGGAACGGTACACGACTGAGTGATGACAGGGTAATGGAAAGAGATGGACAGAGAATCTGCCTGAGGCAGAGCCTGTGTGAACCCTATCTTGTTTGGATTAATTAGGCATATCTTTCCTTCGATGCTAACTCACTGCCATCCTCTCTTTCTCTCTCTTGACCACATCCCCAGTTCCATGGGGAATTGCCTCAGTAAGCATTGTTAATCTATGTTCTTCTGTAGAAGAGTCTTTGCAACTGCCCAAATATTTTCAGAGCTAAGTGTAGTCTCCTTGCTGTGTAAATCCCAGAGAGAAATAAAAAGGAAGAATGTGTGACAGCCAGGCATGGGCACAGGCTTTTAAATTCTCTTCCATGTCTCTGAAACATTTTAAAAGGTTTGACAAGAGTTGTGTATAACCTTGAACATTCTAAGACAAGGCTATTTAGAAAGGTGGAAAATGATTAAATATACTCTACTAATATATACAGTTTGTTTAAAGTAATATTTATTTAAATGAAAGGTTTATTAGATACAACATACTGATATGCTTTATTAAATTAGAAAATATCCTCATCTCTATGTAAATATATTTCAGATTTTTGAGGAATTAATTTGTGTCATGGATTTTGATAAATAATGCCACAGCTGATTTTTTTCTTCACTTCTTTGTGAATAATGGTATGAAAATGATTGTACCTCACTTTACATGAACTATAAGTGTTACAATTTAAATTCAACTTTTTGGTTGAATACTTCTAAAAAGGTAAAATTTCAATAAGTAAAAACTTATCAACATGCCTCACAGACCATTTGATTAATTTCTGGGCTACATTTTAGATTTCCTCCACAATTAAATAAATGTATAGAAATGACTTATTTGGGGCTGCTTTCTTTCTGAGAAACCCAACTTCAGCACCTCTTACAAAGCAAAACAAGAACCCTGCCTGCCATCCAAGGAGATATTTTTTTCCGCAGATATATCAAAGTCACTTGAAAGTTTATTTTGAAAATGAGTGAGAATAGCTCATTTTAAATATGATTAGCCTTGACTGCAGTCATAGGATCAGCCTCTCTGATGTCTTCAGAAAACATGCTCTGTTAGATAAGCCACGTTTCAGTGTCAGCTTCTTCCTGAATCCCCAGGTCCATATTGCAATCGTACTTGGGATGGCTGGCTATGCTGGGATGACACCCCGGCTGGAGAGATGTCCTATCAGCACTGCCCAGACTACTTCCCGGACTTTGACCCAACAGGTAAAAGGTCTTTAGTTGCATTTTATGGGTTTTTTTATGTTCTTGTTATGAATAAAAATGCATTAAATGGATGTGTGTACAGAGTTCAGATGTAGAAGTTACATAGTGATGTGTTACATTGAACATCACCTTTCACATAGCAAAGTAGTTACATACTTATTATTTCCTTTTACACTTACAATATTCAACATAAAACTGAAAGTAAATCCAGCTCCATACCTGATGTTGAGACCTCCCTATTTAGAATTAAATATTATTTCTTAATCTCCATGCAAGCTTGTACAAGCTTGAATCCATTCATAACTTCTAAGAGAGGACACATTGCTTTTTCAGGCCTCGGTGCTGTACACCAGCTATGCCTGGTAAGGCACACACTGGAGGGTTAGTGGTGGTAGCCACTGACTACAGGAACTGCCTGATTACAGCCAGAAAAATCGTATTCAGCCACCCTAGAACAAAAAAAAAGATCTTTCCTTTAAATTAAATCTAGAGGATACTGAAAAGGATAGGTTAAACTTAATTAGAAAAGAGGTCCTGATGGCAAAGCTAAGTGGATTCAGCTAGACACATGGCATGTCAGTCTTCACAAAAAGATAAGATTCTTTTCTCCAAGAGTCAAATGATTTGACTTGACCACAGGTGTTTAAGTGGTTTTTGGAATTCCCATAAGAGCAGCGATAAGAGCCCTTCACTGAGAGAAGGTTTGGGAGATAATTTAGGGGCCTTCCTCAAGGGGAGATCTCACTTGTCATTGAAGCCAAAATCATAACTCAGAACAGTAAAGATAATCAAAGTAAAATTTCAAGCGCTGCTTTGTACCAATGCAAAATAAAGGCCAGTATTGGCCAGACACTTCTAGGAATCTCATTCTGAAGGATGATATGTGAAGAAAGGGCCCTGTGCAGTTTCCTACCTCTGAAATACATTCCTGTAAACTGAAACCAAAATGTTACAGGGTGAGACTCCTTCAGGCCCTTATTATCTTCTCCCAACACATGATGCATAATTTATCTTGATCAGCCACTGCATTAAAGGTGACTTGACTGGCACAAAAAGCTGTTCCGGAGTTGAGGCTAGCAGGCCATTTCAAAAGTACCAATGGGCTCTTGCCAAAGTAGCTATAAATATTGACTAAAAGGCAAGGTTTTGATAAGCAAAGTGGAGATTTCCAGTCATAGATCCATCTTTTCAGTCTAGTTTTTAGATGAAGCCATCTTAGCAAGGAGGCAAATTCACTTCTAAAAAAGAACATTTTCAATATGTCTTTCTTCAAAACATTTCAATTCTTTATGATTTTATTGGTGACATAAGTCTACATCTTAATAATACAAAAACACTCCAATGAAATGTCAGAGGTTTCACTCTTTGAAGAAGTGCTTGAGAAGAGGAAGATGGGAAGGGGGAGCACTAAGAAGTCTCAGTCAGCAAGTTTGGGAAAGCAGGAATATCTGAGTTTATTTCCATACACCCACATAAAACTAAGCACAGGGCATTCCTCTAATTCCTAGTGCTGGAAAGGCAGAGGACCCATCCAAGTTAGCCACATTGGTTAGCATGTGCTCTAGGTTCACTGGGAGATATTTTATCAGAAGATAAACTTAAGAACAACTGGGGAACTCCCCTAACACCTTTACCGTGTCCTCTACACATACCTAAGAACATGAATACATACATAGACCACACGAAATCAAATAGTGAAAGTGTGAATGTCAGTACTGGAATTCTGAAAAGGATATGGTGCACAGGACTCTGCTACAGTGTAAACAGGAACATTTACCAAGGAGGCATGTGAGGACCTACCCTTGGCTTCACTCTATCAAATGTCAAAATGCCCAGATGATCCGTGATATCTCTCCATTCAAGTACCACAATGTGATTCAATCTTAGGCTTCTATGCTTTAGGCTATTACTTTTTTCCTTGGGATTTGAGATTCTCACACACTATCATTCGTTTCCATTAACAGAAAAGGTTTCAAAATACTGTGACGAAAACGGAGAGTGGTTTAGACACCCTGACAGCAACCGAACCTGGTCCAACTACACCCTGTGTAACGCTTTCACTCCTGATAAACTGCATGTAAGTTCTAGCTCAAATTTCAGTGGGGGACGAGAGTGCCACTATATGCACATGGAAATGGATGAAAAACTAGAAAATATCTGCTACTAAAAAAAAATCACAAAACAAACAAACAAAAATCCAACAGATTTTTATATAAGGAAATGGGTTTCTGAAGGGCATTAGAGAAAATAGCATTTCCCTTCTTGTTGGTGCTCAGCATCAATACTTGTATTTGAATGTGGAATCAGGTCAATTATGGCAAAGATGATACTGCCACAGAGAAGATGATGGGATTTTGTTGGTGCCGGAAATTAAGTAGCATTTAAAGAACTTTCTAATACTTTTCTCCCCTTGGGAGAGTTCTAGAACCTCTGATTTTGAGAAAGAAACCAACTCTCTCTTAACACCCATGTTGGATATGATGCTAATCTTACTATTGGGTAGGGTGGAGCTGCCCCTCAGTGGCACAGTTCAAAAGAGATTGGCTGGTCCATTTTGAAAACCTTGAAATCTAAAAGGGCAGTATTTGTTTTAGCATAATACCTATGCACATGAAGAGTTCTGCATGTTTTGACAGAATTTAGAAAAAAATGTATAGTCTCATCCCTCCACAGGCAACTGACAATAATTATAATGCTCAAAGTACATAAATATGATATTCATCCCTATGAAGTCATAGAAATCACCCCCCTTAACCTCCATTGCATTCTGTTCATACAAAGAATGAAACACTTGCAAGTATGTCAGAGCAAAGTCAATAGATAAAAATGTGTATCTGTAAAGTCATACACATAGTATCTGCAGTAACAAAACATTAAATGAAACAAACTCTGCCAGCATATCTACATCAATTATAACTGACCATGTTGACTAAATAACATTAACTGTTAAAACTAAAGTCACAATGGTGAGATCGAGAGAGAGGTGTGGACAGAGACAGAGAGACAAATGACTGGGTCAACCTCTCCCTTTTGTATGATAAAATTATATTGTGAGAAAAAGAAATATTGTGGATGACCAAGAAAATGAATCCATATAATATTATGGATTTACTAAGGAAGATATTCTTCTGAGTCAAGTAACATAACACCAAGAGAAAAGAAATAAGTTAATTGTGGCTGTAAAAAGAATAGAATTATCAAATTGCTTTCAAGAGAATGTTGGCCTCTTCAGCTGAGAAAATATTAATTGGATTTTCCAATTTTATTTAAATTGACATATAAAGGTATATCTCCTTGAATTTTGAGTTAAAGTAAAGTGAAAACCCAGCAGTCAACCTCTCTAATCTATCAGAACCACTCAAGAGGCAAAAGGATCTGTAAAGATTGTTCAGCTGCACTTTAGTGGGATAGATGTACCTGTTGCAGATAACTGGAGGACTTAAAACCTGCCTGGATTGCTTATGAAGATTAGTAACAATACATTTTAATTCATTTAAAATCACTTCTGCAATATTTTGAATGCTATTCATCTCAAGGAGTTTTGTTCTTTGAAAATGGTTCGTTTTGTTTCTATATACACAAGTAATCTAGAAAAAAGAATCCCATCCACTGAAATAGTTGTTTTAATTTTAAGATGTAGTTTCAAGGGGTAAACATTTATTAATTTATATTTACATTTAGAAATTGAAACTATTTTTCCTTTACATGATCACTGTTCATCTACTTACGAGAATTTTTTTCCAACTCTTTCTCTTCTAGAATGCCTATGTCCTTTACTACCTGGCTCTTGTGGGTCACTCTTTGTCGATCGCGGCTCTGGTTGCTTCCCTGGGGATCTTCATGTTTTTCAAGTAAGTACATATAAAATACCACTTCTTTTTTCTTCTAGTGTCACCTTTATTTAGTGTCTTGCTCCCAGAAAGACAAAATTATAAGTTCTTGAAGTACCATCCTCCATTTATTATTATTGATTATTGATTATTATCATCATCTTCTTCAATTTACATAAGTAACAGTAAATCTTGAAAGAGTAGGGATATGGGGATTGTAGGAACATGTGCCATTGGGCATGATAAATTAGCAAGAAAACTGAAATAAACTTAAGTTTACTTTCCACTCTAATTGAGGAGAACAAGATGGATTACTTATAATCTTCAAAGACAATGTGCTGCATTCCTGTAGTGATCCTGCAAACCTATAAGAGCCCTGTGATCATACAGTAAAAGTCCCTTTTAGCTCAGCAGAAGTTCCATCATGGGCTGACGAGAAAGTCTCCTCCATTTGTTTTCACTCACAGGTCCGGAGACACCACATTACCCTTTTATAAGAATCCTAGATTCAAGGTTAGCATGAAAGCATCTTCCAATTAGATGTTTACATTGTCTTCAGTATAAAATTTGAGTTCTTCTGTTTTTCACTATATAAAATAAGACTGCCTAGGAAAAATGAGAAGAACTCTGTTCTCTGTGAGGAAATGAGAGCTAAATACCCGAATGATAGCTAAATATCTGATATGTGTGTATAAGTAGGTGTTATGGAAATTCTGTAGAGTTTCCATCGTGCAGGGAGGGGCTACTTATTTTGTTCATGTAAAACATTACCTTACTAAAGATGACTATCACCAAGAGTTGACACAAAAGCCAAACTGGTGAAATAGCCAATGAAAAATATCTAGCAACTGTGTCTGCTATGGCTCCACAGACAGGACTCCAGACTTAGAGAAACATTGGTTTTGTTATCAATAATAACAATCAACACAGAATGTCTCTGCCAAAGCTAGATCATATGGTGGGTTTTTTTCTTTAGATTTAATACATGAACAATTAAGGTAGAACACAAACAAAAGAAAAACACAAAAACAATCTGAATATTTAAGGCATTGTGTCTTCTTTAGATGATTATATGTAGGAATCATTTAAATAGCTACATATTTTAATCATAAACTCTTGAGGCTTAGAGATGGTTCATTAGTAAAGTGCTTACCATGAAAGGACGGAGGCCTGCATACTGATTCCCAGCACCCATGTAAAGAGCTAGGTACAGCTTGCTGTAACACCCACCAGCACTGGGGATCAGTACTAGGGGCTCAATGTTCAGCCAATCTAGTTGACATGGCAAGCTCCGGGCTCAGTGAGAGACCACATCTCAAAAAGTAAAGAACAATCCAATTTTGGTGTCAACATCTGTCTGGTCTCCACACTCATGCCCACACAGTTTCATCCTCAACCCCTCCACACACAGGAACACGTTCACACATATATCAATTAAAATTAGTTAGAAATGTTATATACACAATGAGTCTTTTTCTAAATAAAGCTCCCATAACTTATGCCTCACTAGCTGTTTTGCCTATATTTACAAGTGTAAATTTAAAGTGAGCCACGTGTCTCTTTATGGAGATACCACAGTTAAGTAAATATATTAGAAACTGAAAAAAATATATACAAGTAAGAATAACATGATACTTAGATTATTGACTGACACAAAATAAATGCAATATAAGTGTTTGTTATAATTATCATTGCTATATAATCATCACTGTTGGTGCTAATAATGACTGTGGCATGATACAAATTATGAGGAGCTTTTCTTGAGTTTCAAATCCAAATAATCCTCCATGTTTAAAGAATATTAAATGTAATTAAATATATAGTGATGCAGAGATAGACTAAAGGAATCCTAATATGAGTTTTATTAAAATATTGCCTTAAAAAACTAAGATAATACGCCGGGCGGTGGTGGCACACGCCTTTAATCCCAGCACTTGGGAGGCAGAGGCAGGCGGATCTTTGTGAGTTCGAGGCCAGCCTGGTCTACAAAGCGAGTCCAGGACAGCCAGAGATATTCAGAGAAACCCTGTCTCGAAAAACCAAAAAAAAAAATTATAAAAAAAAAACTAAGATAATTAACCCAAGAGAAGACCTGTAAACACATCCTTAGCACAATGACTACTTTTCCTTGATCCCTTTAAAATCTTCATCTGTATCATAATTACAAGGCTTATGTTTATTAAGTATTATACCTAAGCAATTTTTAGTGACTAGAAAATGACATAAGCAAGTCATCAATAAGGTCCTTCCATAAAAGGCCTAACAGAAGAAGCACTGATAAAGCAACAAGACATAGAGAATTAATTACTAGAATTAGGAGAGTATTTTCAATTATAATGATCCAAACACAGCAGAGTAATCACATCACATGATTAATTTTGGAATGTCTGTTCATTTCTCAATTTCTCTTCACTGTGGTAAATAAATAAATCATCATGGCTCACAACAGCTTTGATTAAAAACCCTGATGCTAAAAGCCTACCTTTGAGTTCTTTTTTTAATAAAACCACAATAAAGTGAAAGAATTTTTTTAAAATCTCCAAAATTCTAATCACATAAAGTGATAAATGTAGTCTTGGCTCAAAGGTGAATTGCAGGGCCCTTGTCTGCTTCCTTATTTCTTTAGTCACTTAAATATGTGATAAGGTATGAGAGCTGAATTAAAAAAGGAAGTAAGGATGTTCTTGGAACCATCATTTCTTTATTAAGCTACTCAAGATGAGTGTCTATAAATTCAGTACATTGGCAAAGTGAAATATTTCTCAACCTGTTAGTCCCAAAGATAAGCGATTATTGTCTTAACTTTCACACAGCATCAGACAAATCGTCTAGGAAGCTCTGACTGCACTCCACTGCCTCTCGATTCCCAGAGACTAGCAAACAGCAACTTACACCCAGGAAGGAGAAACACGCATAACTGATTTACAGTCAAAGGCTAATAGTGAGAAGACACGGGCTGAAATATCTGGCTTTCTAGAAAAGCAAGAAGAAGAGATAATAAGATGCATAGAACACAAATGCAATGATGCCAAAGATCTATACCACAAAGTAGTCATCTACAATTTTTATTCTTGTTGCCAATCATTTCTTTAAAGTATCTAACCCAAAACTATTAAGGACATGTGTTTTCTTAAGACTAAAGAATGTTACTGCCCTTCCAATGTTGTCTTATGTTAGTGTTTTTAAAACAATAAAGGTGATTGTGAAAGAAAAGAATAATGCTGACCTATCACAGGAGTTTGTCTTTTAACTAGCAAAAATCTCCCAGAATTTTTCAGACAGTCAGCATCACCTTTAAGATCCTGAATGCACATTTCAATGGAAAGTTTTATATGTGCACTTAAATATTGTATCATTTATGTGGAACCTGTGTAAAAAAATCTTACTTAATTCTGCATTCTTAGGGTTATTTTTCAAAATGCAGTCAGTCATTCTCATAAAGCTTTCATGTCTCCTCATTTGCTGCATGTCTTTTGCTCAGAGCAGTGAACAGTAGACTTCCACTTGGAAGCACATGCCAAGCCTTCATTGTTTCTTCATTGACAGCCTTTCTCTTAACCAATTCTATAGCATCTATTGTCATTAAAAGTAATTTTCCCTCTCAATCTTCCAGCGGTTATTGGAAGCCACCATGAGAAAGAAAAGTCATGAAATGCCACTGGAAAATGGATTGCAAAGCTTTCCTCTAAAAATCTGATCCACTAAACAGTCTCTCCAAAAAAATTCAGCATTTTAACAACACTTAATGCTTTTATGTTATCTTTCACCCAGGACTCTTGGATGCCAAAGGGTGACTCTGCACAAGAACATGTTTCTTACCTATATTCTGAACTCTATCATTATCATCATCCACCTGATTGAGGTTGTGCCCAATGGAGATCTGGTGCGACGGGATCCCGTAAGCACTACCTATCTTTGATTTTAATTATGTTGTGAAAAACCTGGTAACCGTGGTCACTCTTTATTTAGTGACCATGGTGCTAACCATTGACTTAATCAGTGTTTAAAGCATAATAATATTTACTTGTGTAGTTTATTTTTGCATTAGGAAAGCCTATTTAGCAGTTCTTAAAATCACTGTTCCATATTAAAGGGGTGAGAATCATTGAATCATAGGTAAATGAGAATTATGCAATATATCATATGCTTTATGACTACCTAATAATTTATCAATGCAAATGATCTGTTAATATCTATGGGAAAAATATTGAACACTTCTTGGGAATACTAGGCACACTATACAGGTACTTCCCAGTAAACCCCAGTTTGCAACTAATTATTACAGATGAGCCAAGATAGTAACTGTTTCATTGCTATGCTTCTAGCATGGGCTTTTGCAGTCACCTCAGCTGTAAGCTCTTCTGCCTTTATTCAAAGAGTCATATAAATATGATCAAGTTCTATATCTATATGCTTTGGGAAAGATCCATACTGACATAACGAAATACAAAGAACCTAAGGTCAACAGGACAGACATTAATGAAATCCATGCCATGTGCACCATTCTTGAGAAGAATCAAATTCATTTGGCTCTGTTATCAAGAATTCCTTTTGTCAGAATTGTCCTGAGGGTTGCTTACAATAATTCACACTTGTCATCAACTTTCTTTCTTTTTCACTAATACTTTTCTCCTCATAGTAGTTTCTGAATGTGTCTACACTTTAGCAGACTGGATAAATACAAATATTATCTAGTTGCTATTTGCATGATGCTGAAGTTCAGTTGCTATGCAGTCAGTTAAAAAAATAGTTAAATGATGTAATTATTACCTTGCATATGAAATTGCCAATATTTGATCTTTTTGTTCTGAAACATTGACAGATGCATATGTTTCATCATAATTCACTTTTGTGGACAATGCAGTGGGAACTGTCACCACCCCTACCCCTGAATGCACAGGAGGGAAACATGGACCCTAATGACAGTGAAGTGGTATGATGAGGATTGACTTTCAGAAACTCGGGACTCCTGTCTCCAGACACAACCAGCCTGGGACAACCCCACAAAGGGGGGTGGGGGTGGGGGTTTGCTGTCTCTTAATTCATTCTCATCTACTGGTTTGTGTAGAGTGTCCCATTAACTGAGCTGAATCCTGAAACTGGAGTTCAAAGAAGCCTTAGTAGACATAGAAAGGTGTGTATATGGGCCCAGGGCAGTGGGAATGGGGAGGAAATGGAACCTGGAAGCAGAAACTGCAGCTTCCTAGCACACAGGACTGGCCAGGACATATTTTAACTTTTGTTTCTCTGCTTAACTGTATTATACAACTATCTGTAGATAGCCTCACCTTTCAAATCTGGCATTTGACAATTCTGCCAACCCAATGACAAAAATGCGTGAAATCTGCCCAGATCATGTTATGCATGACATAACAGTGTCATAGCATGGGAAAGAAGCTTAATTTGGCTTCTGATGAAATTCACAGTGTTAATCACTTTTGCCATTTGAAAATATTCCAAAAATCATTGATTCTTCTTTAAAATCCATGACATCTGCTAATGGAAACGAAGTCTTGTCTTAGCTGAAGAATTACACAACCAAATAGGTTGCAGAATTCCCTTGATGACTTTTCTTTTTAAATGCTACCCATTGAAATAAAATTAATCTCATTTAATTTAATGTTAACAACATCCCCAGTTAGAAGTGCATGTTACCCTATTTTTAAAGTTAGGAAACTATAGGTCTGGGAAGGCAAATTTCTTTCCTGTTATGAATACTTGGAGATAAGATTCAAAGATAGCCCAATCTCATTCACTCCTATCTCTCTTTTCTATACTCTTGATGGTCTGCCAATTCCTTATGTCCTTGGGGGTAGGGGAACAGTCTCATCCATTGCAACAATTCTCTGTAATTACCATCCAAGTTCAAGCAATGCACTAAGCATCTCTCAGGATTATTGAAGCTTTGGCATTTTCATTTCCCCTTAAAGGAAGGCACTTCAGTTACTAGATAATCAACCAACCTGACCTGGGATTGGTGCTCAGTCACATTGCAAAGCACTTATGCTAACAAATAGATTTTCTCCCATCTGCTCAGCTTGTTCCCCTGCTGCTACTAGCAAAAAGAATACTCACAGTTTGGAGATCTTGCCGACCTTGTTATCATCTTGAAATAGACTAAAAAGTCAGATTCTTCACCCTTTTACCAAGTTGACTACTGAATTGTAGAGACTGGTGCAAAAGTTTCCATCAAATGACAATAACAAGAAACATTCCACTTGGTTGTAAGTTCTCCTAGAATCCAAAAGAAGCATAATACTTTTAGGATCCCTAAGAGAATAATACTACAAGCTCACAAGGTTTCTGCTGTTACCTTGTGGCTAGATCCATACATCTCTATGCTTGGCTTTTCCAATGAATTTACTACTCAACATCTTATTCATAATATTCTCATTAGCTATCTTTGCTTAAATGCTTTCATTTCATAAAATGTCTTAGTGGAAGATGTACCAAGGCACTTTTCCACTGAAGCTGTGCATAGCCATCACCAAATCATCCTGTGGCTGCTCCATTGCCTGGAACCTTTATTGAAGCTGGGGAGCAGATGTCTGGAAGGCTGGCTTGGCCATTGGGCTGCTGACTTCCTGGGAAAATGTCAATGAGATCTTAGGAGAACCAGAGGAAAAAACGGAAAGTTTTTCTCTTCTGTGCAAGAATGAGGTTGATTCTTTCACGTACATTGGAGCAAAAGGAACGAAGTTTATCCTTATGGCATGAAAAACAAAAAGGTGTCTCTCTCGATCAAGACATTTTTAACCTAACAAATTCATTATTTTAGATCTCCAAGAGCAAACAAACCTCCTAAAGAAAAACTATGGAACACTGAAACAAAAATTTCTAAAAATTAATTTAGCATTTAGTGAGCACTCAAAATTCAAATTTTTCCTATGTCAGAACAAAAGTGATACTATATGTCTTTATGCTATCAACCTCCCAGCCCCTAGAGATGAGCCGAGGCTCACAGAGTATCGTGTGTTTTGCAACCACACATGAGAGATCAGTAATATTTTGGCCTATTTTGAAATGTGGCTGTCTCATCATGAAAAACAAAAGAATACAAATCTGCATATATTTCTCCATGTGCCTAAAAATTAAAGTTCTCTTTTGACTGAGGCGAGACAAAATGGGAATGGGCTGCCAGTACCAGCTCATGGTAAATATTTACATAGTAAATAAGTGATGTCATAATGTGTTCTTTTGCACAAGTCCAAATGTTTTATCCCCGAGAGAAAGTATGGAAACTCAAACCTCTCACTGAATCATTAAATAGTGTAGGCTAAAAGTAAATGATCACAATTCCAAAAATTAACTCATGCTTGTAAACTACTCAGCCTACCTACCCTTCTCCCAGAAGAAATAAATGAAGGGATCAGCTTCAGGTACATTCTCTATTTAAATAGTTACAGTCTTCCAACAAGAATTGGTTAAATCCAACCCTACACAAACAAGCAGCACATGACTGCTCACTCTGGGAAAGCAAAATTCCTTCAGGAATTTTCTTAAGCAGGCACACTTGAAACGTTCCTGGTCCTTGAAGTTCTTACCATCTCTGGAAGATTCAAGGTGAAATTCTTTTCTCTCACCTTGTAAGTGTATAGTCTCTCAAGAGTGCATGTCTGAAAGCCCAGTTGCTTGAGTATCTTTTCCCATCCAGAACATTATTTCTGTGGAATATAGTAATATGAGGAAAGAAGACATTTTTCCTATTGCCATAGAATTGAGTAAAGAGGGAATAGACGAGAACAAGAAAACTCAACTGTTTTCCCAAGCTCCGTCTTTCTTGGGAGTAAAGGTCTCCTGTCTAATGAAATGGCCATACCAACAACCAAAGGCTAAGAACCATATTCTCAGCCCTACTAAATCATATGCATGCAGAATCATGCATTTGAAGTAACATTAAGGTAGTGGTTTATCTCTCTCTTAAAAAAAAAAAAAAAGCAAAGCAATCCAAATAGTATGAAATCAAGGTTCTGCCTCACCATTAAAAAAAAAAAAAAAAAAAAACAGAGACAAGGAAAATAAAAACGCAAATAAATAAATAGGAAATAAAACACAACTGAGAAAAAAAAACTTTTTGGAAACAGAATGTTCAGACATTGCTAATCTACAAATATTTATTGCAATATAATGTGAACACTATAGCCATATCATAAACTGACATAAAGCTAACTCACCAGCACACTGTGCATTTCTGAATGTTATAGGGACATCTGTCTTCTTTAAAGAAATATACAATACTTAATTTTCAATAATATGTTTCTCTCCTAAGTAAACTAATTAGAGAAGGGACATGCTTTTCTACTTCAGGCCACTGATTCAGTACCCAAGAGGCACAAAACTTTCCTCTATCCAATAACTAAGGAAAATATATATTAAAAAGAAAAAATTCATTCTTGATGAGAGAGGCCACCTCGTCTCACAGGTACAAATGTGTTTGTACTGTTCCTATAAGAACTTTTATTTAGTTGTTCTTATAAGGACATGGAACATCCCACTCAACAGCAGTGAATCTCTGTGGCTCTGTGCCCCTTCTCCACCAAGGTACTTGCTCTCTGCCTCCAAACTTTTTGATAGGTTTACTCTTACCTTTATTACCTAAGATAAGAATCTTATTCCTTCACCTTCTTCTATTTTTTTCAAATTAAATTCAAAATAACTCATGCCATAAATAAGGACTGAATAGAGCCTCAGTTTACTGAGTGATGTGAAAATTGCCCATTGTCATCTAAGCATTTCATTTCCATAATATCCAAATTTTCACTTTTCTTGTTCTATCTGTTCATTCAATGATCTCCGTGTAGAGTCAGGAGGCAGATTTAAAAGCATTGTTCTTATTGAATCTAAACGCAGCTGCCAGGATACTTGTAATTTTCTAGAAAGTAATGTATGTCTGAACTTTCTATCTGGCTCTAAAAGGGACAATATATGGTTTTTACTGGGAACCTGAATACTTTGCACCTCAAGAGCTGAGACAATCAGATTTCATTTTTGTAGCACCTTATCTAAGTAAAGACAAAAGAGTCCCAAGCTCAAAAATGGCATGATTTTCTTCAATCTCTCACTTGTCCATGACAGCTGAGCCACCAGGCTATACCAGAGCATCATTCTAGGAGGTTACAGAAAATGTCAACTTGAAAGTGTACTCAGAATCTGGATGCTGGGGACTGTAAAGTCCAGGATGGAAATGACTGCTCCTGCAGCTGGTACAAGGCAGGACATAGGAGCCATGACCAAGAGAAAAGACTGGAATGGCACATCCACAGAGGATTAGATACCCATCTATTAAATTAGATGGGTATTACCTATCTCAAAATCCTTTGGAAAAACAGACTGGAAATAGACATATATGAAGGATTTGCTGGGGCAATAGAGGAAACAATACCATGATGTGGTCCTGCTATGGGTAGCCTACTCTGGCTCTTCATTCGACTTAAAGGGTAAAACCAGTTTTTTTGGGGGGGGAATGTTTCTTTAAAATTTGGTTTATGCTAAGCAAGCCATTGTAATCATCACACAATGTTACAGATCATACATCTGATGTAAGAGAAAGGGTGATGGCCAAGTACATCCTATATGGCATCCTATTAGAATAAGGCAATTACAGTGCCCTGAGAGTGAAGGGTATTCTTCTCAGAAAGGCGAGGAGCTGAGGCTCTATGTATATAACTATGATTAGAGTCCATCTGATCATATATGTTCAAAGGAATCCAAGAGTGCGATTAAATTTAAATAACTCAACTGAGATTTAAGATCACAAGAATCTGACTGGGAATTTGTACTCTGGATTTAGCCATGTAAAGTACCTATTCAAACACAATAAGAAAATTTCAGAGGACTGTAACAGAATATCGACTCTATACCAGAGAGTCTACAACATCCCCATATTTATAGTACCTATAAGTAGTTCAAAACTG
The DNA here is from genome assembly GCA_907164525.1 of Lophiomys imhausi. Classification (NCBI taxonomy): domain Eukaryota; kingdom Metazoa; phylum Chordata; class Mammalia; order Rodentia; family Muridae; genus Lophiomys; species Lophiomys imhausi. Next base: position 3,399,601 of record CAJQZJ010032488.1, read on the forward strand.
CCAGATATTTAAAAAATAGAAAGTATCATCTGTTGTGAAGACAAAGTACAGCCATGTTTGGTGACTTATTCCTGTATCCCCAACACTCAGAAGACTGGGGCAGAAAAGTTGCCATTTGTGTTAGGCCTTCCTGGGTTACAACAAGAAAAATATAGAATTAAGATCAACTGTTAGTTAATCTAGATGTTAAAATTAGCAAACTATATATTGGTCATTATAACAATGCTAAAAGTTATGAGTGAATGGAAAGACAAGACACCCTAATCAAAAAGTTGAAATTACTAAAAATTAGCTACATGGCAATTTCTAGAACCAAAAAGCAGAGTAACTGAAATTTAAATGTTACATTAGATTAGCTTATTTTCAGGATGGAGACCAAAAGGAAAGGATTCGGCAAAATCAAAGGTTAACCAAGAGTAACTATCTGATTTGAAGAAGATACATAAAATTCCAAGGGGAGTGAATAGCTCCAAAACCTTGTAAACCAAATGCATAAAAATTTAAAATACAGATATCATAAATACCATAAAGAGACTTAAAAGAACTGACTGGAAATGAAATGAAGCTAAAACTGCCAAAAATGTCTCAAACTTTATGAAGGATTAAAAGTTTCCTTTTGTGTTAATCAAAATCTACTTCATGAACAAAGAATTCATATTATTAGGTAAAAATGGTCATAATTCTCACTGTGCATATTCTAATTTCAGAAGATACCAAGTGGAAATATACATGACTAGTGTATTTACTTCAATAAGTCTATGTATCTAACAGAAAAAAAAAAACAGAACATTCTAAATTAAGTTCAGATACTTTTATTACCTTAATCATGAATATTTTAAATTATCAATTTAAACCTGAAAATCATTTGTAGCAAAACAAGGCATAATGAAATAGTAGTACACTTTTACTTCATGAAAGAAATGAGAAAACCAAGTTAATGGCAGTGAAGTACTGACTTCTGAAGAGTTTCTGCAAGTATCCAATGGAACCTGCATATACCCATTTAAAAAAAAATGCTGCTCAGAGTAAAACGTGTCTTCTATCAGAGACACAGGATACAAACAGGGTTTATTTGGGTATTTTGTTTAGGGATTGCCATCATCAAATGATACCCTTTCTGGACATTTATAAAAACATGACAAAGACCCAAAATGCAACTAACATAAAAAAATCAACCCAACGTTATACATTTTCTGTGGATGCCAGCGACATGATCCCTTCAGATATATCCTGATCTCTACAAATACTCCCAAGAAATTCAGTACCATTTAGTTAAAATCAAAGGCCCTGAAAATTGTGTCCACTCTCGAAAAAGCAATTCTGGTTTCTGTAATAAATAATAATATTAAGAGTTGAAACACTCAATTGAGCAATGTTATGAACCATATACCAAGCCATATTCATTTAAATCGAATAAGCATCTGTTGCTCACCTCTGTCTGAATATAATTGAATGCAAGTCCTTAGGATAGTAGTGGAGGAGTCAGACATATAAAGATGAAATACTGATATATGTAATGGCAACTCTAGGTTCACTCAATGTGGAACCTAGAAGTTAAAATTTAATTAAATTTTAAAATTCTCCTAAAAATTGAATCAACATACACCACAGAGCTTCACTGTGTGGGGTCCTTCAAAATGTCTTTTCACACATCTAGTTAAATGTTTAGAAACTGAATTATTGATTCATCTTCCCTTGATCAAGTAAACATAGCTTCCCACTCCTTTTTTTTTTTTAAGTGAACTGATGAGAAGACAGAAGTCCCAGGAAAATGTAAATAAACATGCTAAGTCACTGGAAATAACTTGATAGAGCAACAACATTTATTTCTGTTTTAAAACAAGACTTGGCAGAAGTAAAAAATTGAAAGCCTTAGTTCAGAGAAAAGCATTGGAATAAGCACATTAGCTCATTTCAAATTAATTTTGAAATTTGGGGATTTCTTTTTATAATAAGCAATGTACTCTAAAAGATTCGCCATATTAAAGGAACTTACTTGTTCCTTGATAACTAAAGAAACAGGAGAGAGATTCTTTGTATTCGCTCCATTTTGCTTCAATATTTTCCTAAGGATTTGAGTGGTAAATGTACAGACAGCCACGTCCCTTCGTATAAAGCAGTGTGTGTTTCAGCTGCCTCTGTCCCCTCAAAAGTACAAAGGCTAGGGTATGAGCTGAGTGTTTTACAGTACCCACCAAGGTGTTCAGCTTTGACATAACCTAATATTCCACTCCTTGCTGTTGTCCCCAAATTGAGTAAAAAATTTAATGTGGTTAAAACAAGCTCTCTAGTTGGCTTCATTGATAACCCTAAATGCCAGACCTTATTATGTATCTGAGAAAACAATTGTTAAAATAATTTAATAATAAGATTAACTGGAAAATATGTACTTATAGGAGTCATTGTGCATGATTACATTTATTTGTTTACCTGTCTGTCTTTCCACCAGAAGGCCACTCCTTTGATCATAAGCATTGAACTCTGCAAGAGTAGATCCTTTAAGGAATATTTGGCTATTGTTTTTAACTTTTCCTTAATAAATTTGTTTGAAAGCAAAACAAAAAAAGTCATACTATACTTACAAAGAAAGTATCAAACACTTTTCTTTCAAGTAGTGGCTACTGTGCTGTGGGCCAAAAATTCAATATTGATGAATCAACACTATATACCAAATAAGGTGTCTGTACACAAACATGTAAATCAAAAACTATGCATTGATTACTTGATGAAAATGTGACAACCAAGGCCTCAAAGCACCCTCACCTTGTATTATGCCTAGACTTGGATAGCTTAGTCCTTGCTAATTCAGTTTTTATAATGACTTCTCTGAATGTAAACTACAGGAAGCAGTGAGAAATGAGCTTGATTAAACATGAAACCTCAGTTACTGTGGATCACATAGGCGAAGGCCATCATCCCCACATACTTAGCCCTTCCCCCCACCCCATGAGAACACCACCATAGCCTCTAGGAAAACAGGGGAAGCCTGGATTTCAAAGCATAATCTTGAAAAGGAATCCAGAATCTCAACTGAGTTTCTCAGTTTACTGATGTTTGGGTTTCTTGGAACCATCATAGCAAGTACATATTTAGGAAATACAAAACTGATGTACTAGTCTATCAGCTCATCCTGGTGTGGAGGATAATTCATGGCAAAGGCTGCAATGGTGAGAGGTATGCCAATTCTTTCCCAAGCCAAACATAAATTACTTTAGATTTATATGTTGTGGATTTTCTGCATTCCCATTTCTACCGGTCTGAATTAGAAGTTGAATCTACCTTTGAAAACATAATAGCTTCCTTTGCATGAGTCAAGCTGGCAGTCTCCTATGAACCCTAAAGGGGGGAAAAGCATACCAGAATTCATGTTGGCTCAGCATATAATTTGCCATTAAATGAATTATAACTCTTATGCATTCGATAGCAATGTACAAGCCCAGAAAGGTGCTTTGGACTGAAAAAAAAAAATCACTTAATTGTTACATTGCTTTATGAAAGGAAAATTGAAATCCAGCTAAACTCAAAGCAACCCCTAGGAGGAGCAACATATTATTTGGTATGATAATTGACACCACTTTCCATTATCTAGAATCAGAATGCTGAGTTTTATTGCCATTGCCTTGTGATTGTTGGAAGTTAATTAAAGGAAGGTATCCCCAGGTAGGGCTTCTTAACTAGAGAGACATTTTGCTCCACAAAGACCATTGGATACATCTGAAGACTTTTTCCAGTGGGTGAAGGATGCTATGGACATCGCCTAGGTAGAAGGCAAAAATACCATTAACAGCCAGCAAGCCTAGGGCACCCCTTCACAACAATCAGTTATCTAACCCAAAATGTCAGCAATGTCAGAATGAGAAACACTACTCTAGAATGACTAGGGAATAATGGGATATTCTGTTCTGCAGTTTGTGGTTTCCCCATATAGGTGATTAAGAGATACATAATTAATTATACACTGGCATGGTTCCTAAATCTTCTCTGACACATTCCTAATGCCCAGAGAGGGCTTGCAAACACTTGGTTCCTAATATAGAAAGCAGGACTACATATGAAGCAGAAGCTGGGATCACCATGGGCTCTTGGTCTATGCCAGAGAACTTTCTCCCCTGGTGGTCTCCTCTTCATGGTTAAGAATGCATTGCTAACAGATCAATTAGCTTCATAAGCAGCACTTAATATGTCTAGGGTTATTTGCCTCATGGAACACAGGAGGAAAGATTGCAGAAGTCATGTACAAACCCTTGAATCATCTTTAAAATTTTTTGTCTCAGACACCTTGTAGGAACATGAATTGGTCTAGTCTAGGTGAGTCTCCAGAATTTAATGGAGAAAAGAACATTTTGTGGCCTCAGCTTTTAGTAGCCTATGTGGCTATTTACATACAATACTTGTAAATTACACACTGTCCCTTTGATTCGTAAACATAGAGAGGACACGTTTACAAATACTCAGGGTAATTCTTGAGAGTTCAATGCGGACGCTTTGGGTCATTCCCTTTACAACCAGATCTATAACAATGCCTTCTGCTAAGAAACTTCATTTCTTTCTAACAGATAAGTTGCAAGATTCTACACTTCTTCCACCAGTACATGATGGCTTGCAACTATTTCTGGATGCTCTGCGAAGGGATCTATCTTCACACTCTCATCGTTGTGGCCGTGTTTGCTGGGGAACAACGCCTGCACTGGTACTATCTTCTTGGCTGGGGTATGTATTTCATACAACTGGGTTTTGAGCTAGACTCACCCATATTTGCACATTTACATCCTTCTCCCAGTCTTGAGTTCAGAAAACACAGTCAGAATTCCAGTCTTTGGCAGAGCTTCCCTCACATATTTCTTTCAAATTTAGTTTACTTATTTTATTTGAAACACAATTGATGGAATTTTCTTTGTAAGAGTTTCAAAACTAACTATCTGTAAAACTCAGGTAATATTTCATGAAAACATAAGCTAGCAATAAATTTATTCTAACCTTGACATTCAGCTGAAAAAAGGGTACCTTGGGAGGAACATTTATAATTTTCTTTCCATAATAGTGCATTGTAAATTAATTATAAAGCTTGTTGGCATCTTTGTATACAGCTCAATCAAGATCTGTTTAGCACGTAAACAATACAAATAGGAAAACGAGTTATTAAATTGTATTAAAAGGAAAGGAATGATAACAAAATACTTATATAATACCTTAACCTTCCTTGATCAGCAAATATTTAAAACTTAGAATATTTAAAATATAGAAAGAAAATCTTTCTATAGATTTTCATGTTGAACAAGTAGAATTTCTTTAATATCCTATTTTTTTAAAAAAGTTAATCCTCTGGAATAAGTATTGCTCTTATCTTCACTATCTTTGGTAGAAAAGACAGGTTGTTACAAGTCTGGGGAACTAGAAGAACAGGAACAGAGAGAAAAAACCCAAACTGCATATTTAAAAAGCCATGATAGCTATAGGAAGGTGCCAAGCCCTAGGAGTGAGATGGAGGGTCTACCCCATTAGCTAGGAAATGTGCTTGTCTTTCAGTGAATTGGAGATTTAGACTCAGATTCCCAAATGCCTTTTCATGCTGGCTAATCCTAAAATGTGTATTTCAGAACAAATCCAGACAATAACTTTGGGTCTTTGAATTCAAATGAGGAAATAATCTATGAGAAGTGTGGTGAATAGTGCAATCATATGTTGTATAAATAGTCCAGGCTAAAATTATTTCAAGCCCAACATGTAATCAGTGGTATTATTGAATTATTTCATTTATGCATTTAAAAACCAACATGATTTTATGTAAAAACCTAATAGTTTGAGATCTTCTCTCTCTTTTTTTTTCATCTCATTTACTGGAATTTGAAGGATACTAGCTTAGTTCTTTTTTGAGAAATTCCTAGCCTGACTGTAACAACAAACCTCTTTCTACAGATGCTTCAATCAAATCAAGCTGTATTATCGTGTACTAGGTACATCTGAGTAAAAAGACAGTATTTTTTAAAGGAAAATTACAACTTTGGACTACATTTATGGAAAGAAAAATATTGCAAAATATGTAATTTGGCAGGCTGAGTGGATATCATTTGTATTTTCCTGAAGATAAATGGAGTTTTATTTGTTTGTGCTTTGATTTAGTCATGGAAGAGGATACTACATTTCCTCTATAAACCACAGCCAGAACTTAGAGGGGTAGGAATATACTGGCTTCTCTGAAACACCTTTTTTTTTTTTTGAAAGAAAACAGGATCAATGTATATGAAGTAAACAGGAAGCTGAAATACCCAAAAGCATCTTCAAAAACAACCATGTTAATAAGAGTCACAGTGCAAGTTACAATATACCTACAGAAGCTAGGAACTGGTGAGAGGCGTTTAGTTATCTGGATGCTCTTAGCTAGATTCGACAAGCTGACGATGATCTAGCCAGAAGCAGTTCTGTCTGGCTTGACCAAAGATACTTTATAAACAAGCATCAGGGGAATGTCTTGATACCCTCACTCAGTTTTCCACCAGCTTTGCAAAAATGCTCCCATTATCCATGCAATTGTAGTTAAGCTTATGGCATGGGAGCCAAGTTTGATTTGTGCTTTTTCCCAATTTTAGGGTTCCCAGTGGTGCCAACCACTATCCATGCCATCACTCGTGCCCTCTACTACAACGACAAGTAAGTATCACATTGATTTTTAAGTTAATGTATTCCAAAGTGAAAGTACACTCATACAAACGTGTACCGTAACTCTTGCTTTGTTTCAGCTGCTGGCTGAGTGTGAACACCCACTTGCTTTACATCATTCATGGACCTGTAATGTTGGCTCTGGTGGTAAGAATTGTTTTTTTTTTTTAAATATATTGCTATCATTTTCATTGCTCAGCTTTGTGAATATATTTCTATCGGCACATGTACTGTAACTACTAAGCTAATTTAATGTCATTCTATCATAAAGGAACTAATCTTGCTCTTCACAAAAATTATTTTACTTTATATGTGGAGAAGCTCATTGTATAGGATAAGGGCAATGTAGCACTTCAATCTGAGAGACAGTGTTTTCTTTTCTCATAATTAATAAATTAATTAATTAATAATGAATGAATAAATAAATAAAAACAGACTCAAATCTAGATGGCCACATTCTGCTCCCACCCTGTGGAGGTATCCATTAGCAACTGAACAAGTTGGCTTGTCATCCAGGCTGTCTTTCCAGTCTTTTCTTGCCAAAAGCCACTTAAGAAAGAGTTTCTTTGTCTCCTGGTTTGAGGTGACTACACCATCATGACAGAGGATGCATGGCTGAATATGAGGTAGCTGGTCACATCATTGTGTCCTCAGATGGGAAGCAGAGAGGGATGAACACTGGTGATGCTCATCGCCTTTTCTTTCTTTTGTCCATTTGGGGACCTGAGTTTATAGAATTCAATTACTGTAAAAAGTCTCATTCTTTCTTTTTTACTTTTTTTTTTTTTTTGCACAATGTCCATTTCTATTCCAGGTTTTTTTTTTTAATCACTCTATGTGCTTACAATTAAATTCTTTTAAAACTTCATTTTCAAAACTAATGTTCAGAGCCAAAAATGGCTATGAGTCAGATGTCACCTTCTTTTATCTTAAAAGTTCTCTAGTTGTTGATTTATTAGATATATTGTTCATGCCACAGTAATGGATTGTTTGCTCGCATGAATCTTTGCAGGTCAATTTCTTCTTTCTGCTCAACATTGTCCGTGTGCTCGTGACCAAGATGAGGCAAACCCATGAGGCAGAATCCTACATGTACCTGAAGGCTGTGAAGGCGACCATGGTCCTTGTGCCCCTGCTGGGTGTCCAATTTGTTGTGTTTCCCTGGAGGCCCTCCAACAAGGTGCTTGGAAAGATCTATGATTACGTCATGCACTCTCTGATTCATTTCCAGGTAAGGAACCCAACCCCATGTTTGCTCGGTGGCTTGTTCTCCTAGTAGGTCCATCTGACTAAAACCCATAATCTTCATTGTAAGATCATGATCATAAAAGTCAAAATACATAGCCTTCAACTCAGTAGGCCCAAGCAAAACTTTTGAAGGAGATTGGATTTTATAAGGCATTTGTTTCGACTTTATTGATGCTAAGGAACCTTTACTTGTTCTACCCAGGCAGCTTTTCATATATCAAGTAGCTGCTGGGCATTTCTTTCATAAACCAGTGTGATTATGGAGTGATGAGAGTAACACATTTGCATAGGGCTGCCTATGCCTCCTGCTCCTTTACCTTTCATTGTTGAAACCTAAATATGAGCATTCTTGGGCTGGACAGGAACACTATACATGGGTTTCTCATGTTTGTCATAGAGCCAGCAGAGTCCTGGGTTACACAGTTAAAAAAAAACTAGAGAAGAGGACAGTAGCCTTGTTTCCATTAAATCCAAAGATGTGACCCAGATTAAAAGCTCCAATAAAGGCTACAGCTAGGTATTTTGAGACTCCCTCTGAGCATGAAGAGGTTCTCAGGGAGAGGTTCTAACATAGCATCCTAGCCCATAATTTTTCTTTCTCAGTTACAAATTTCAAATCCAATTCTCCAACTGCCAAGACCTAATACGAGGATGAGGCCAAAGTCAATTAGGTTACAGGAAAAGTCCAGACATTTCTTTAGTAACCTATGCTATTGGGATCATACTTAACACTTGGGACAAGGCATCTTATGAGGATTAAGCAAGACTCCCAAAGTCAACTGGGTCCAGGTTTCTGAGAGACATACTTGGGACAGTCCCTGACTAATTTACAGTCCATAGCTTCACACTCAGATTTACAAATGGTTCCTCTGATGATCACAGCTGTTAATGTTTAAAGTACAAAGATTCTCCAAATCCATCATAATCAACACATTCACCAAATCTCTTCTTGGTAAATGGAGCACTATATTATGCAAATTCACTAGACCCTTCTAGTTGCTGTAGAGTAGAATCTTTACAAGAAACACATTTCTCTATTGATAGAAAGATTTTTAAACGTTTAGTGCTGAACATTCATCCCTAGTTCTCATACATAGTAGGTCAATACTTTACCACCAAGCAAAAAATATATATTTCTAATAGATATATTTTTATAACATAGCACTGAATAGAAGAGGTGCATCATTCTTTTTCTTGCCTTTCTGTTTCATCAATCTTTGACAAGCTGTTGCAATAGTGGAATTTTTCTCTCTAGAGAATCTGTGTGTTATGATTTTAAGAAATGACATCACATAAGCACAAAGAACTTCAAATATATTTTTCCTTCTCCTTTTAGGGATTCTTTGTCGCGACTATCTACTGCTTCTGCAACCATGAGGTAAGTATGCATTTCGCGTAATTCTATCACCCACTTACATAAAGCCAGCACTTTACAGTTTCCAAAGGACCACAGTGCAATTTCATCAGATCTCATTTCGACATGATCTCATAAGGGATTGTGAGCAATGGGATAGTGGTTTGTTTGTTCTTTTTTTTTTCTTTCCTACTACCTCAAACTGAATCTCACTCACTTATGGATGTGTGTACAAATTACACATATCACACACAGCCCAAAGAGATCCCTTAGCTAATATGTCAGCAATTCAATGATGAAATTAAAATTAAATTTTAATTCTGACTCACTGTCAGTGTGTTGCTGTCAGTGATTGCTGGCATGGGGGAAAGCCTTAAGTAATAAGCTGAGTATCTAGTTTAGGGTGCGGCATAGACTTATACAACCAGGCTGCTCAGCTAGTTTCAGCCAGAGTCCCCTTCCTTCCTACAAAGTCTTGCCTGAAAGCTCAATTTATAAAATGTGAAAGGAGACCTCCTGTAGCCTTAAGGGTTCTTCCAATGAACTCCACAATCTCAAGGAGTAAAATTCAGAAGTTCCCCTTATTTTCAGGTGATAAGCCTAAGTTCCAGAAAAGTGGTGGTACTGGCTCAGTGTCACAGATATAGCTGTGGATCAGAAGCTAAGCAGGGTCGGGCCTGGTTAGTACTTGGATGGGAGACAAATATAGCTGTGATATCCGGGACCAGAATCCAGACTTTCTGACCCCCACACAAGTTAACTAAATTTCAATTAAATTATCTATGTATGTGACCCTTCCTTAGAAAGTGTACTGCTCTTTATCAACACCACATAATTTTAATACACAAGTATTCTCATCATTGTAGATTAATTCCTATTAAAAATAATTCTAGTGAAGACAAATCACAATTTGTTATTATATGACCATATTCTATCCTGTTAGTGTTTAAGGACATATTCTAATTATTAACAATCAGTACCTAACACCTGTTCTATTATTTCTTTATATTCAGCAAGTATCTAAAATACTTGCCTACTCTGTCCCCTGATGCCCTTCTCCAAATCCAACTTAGAAAAAAAAATTATTATTCCCTTTTCACTGGTACATCTTATTCTTTCATCCAACATCTTACTCCTCCATTCAACAAAATGTACTTGTGTACTCACAATTGCTAAGGGACACAGTAGGAGTCTGGAATAAAAATGAGATCTCCTTTTGTTGCTAGCTGGTAGAATAACCTCTCCTCTTCCTTTTATTCTTTGACAGTAAAAACTAAAACAAAAACAAATAGAGTTTACATCATCCCATGTAGAATACTGATTGACCAGTGAGAATACTCTGTGAATGTAGACTCTTGCATTTTGAGTTTGTTTTAGTATACAAAATAAATTCTTTCATCTAAAACAATATCAAAACAGGGCTAATACAAAAATCAGACTCGGAAAGGCCAAGCCTTGAAATGCACAAGAAGATATCATGCATTTGTAAAATTGCCACAATATTTATTTTATCTTAACTACGATGTCATTGGGAACCTCAGACATAGAAAGTAAACCCAAGGGGTACTCATGACGGCTGAATAGCTGGAGTTTATTGCATTTCTGGTTTTGAAACATTTCTGTTTTCATTAACATCCTGTAGCTAGAGGAAGGTGTAAATGTGACATTTCTAATATTACAAAAATGGTATGTTAGGCCAATGTAATATCATAGTCCCATAGATGTCAGGCATCTGGGTCTCAGCTGGACATTATGCATACATTTTCCCTTCCATCTAATACAGGCAAGGCACTCACTTTCACAGGAGGTTCCCTGCAGCTACATCTGAGATAAGTCTGTCATGAGGCTTTGCCTGACTTGGATATTGAGTTTCGGCAAAGATCCAAGGAACTAATGAATAGGTCAGCAAAGCAATGATAAAACATTGAAAATTTAATTCAGATTCATTATCAGCATCCTGCTGTCAGTAATCGCCATCATAGAGATAAAGCCTTATGTAGAGGATCCATATGTAGAGTAAGAGCAGCAGGCACACTAGACTGTGGTGACTGACAGAGAGACAATGAGGAGCGGGCTTACTAACTCTTTCCGTTGTTGGAGGGAAACCGGACCGCCCATGCGTCAGCACTTAACTACAGGTGCTGATGATAAGTTTAATGGGAAAAGAGAGATACACGCCAAAACATTCAAATCTAACCAAAAAGATTTCAGTATAATGTCTGTCTCCTCAGATATGGGAACCAAGGCCCAAATATGCTAGCCTCCCATAGCTTAATACTATGTCATTGAGTCAGCAAGAACATCTGTGCCTTCAAACCATCAGACAGAGCTTTCATTTTTCAAATTCAGCAATAAATAACTTGACAAAAATCAAGGCGGAAGTTAAAGTTATTTGTTTTTGTTGATTTTTTTTCAAAATGAGCAATAAATATATAATCCAAAACATTGTATATTATACTTACCCCTTGGCCTCTTCAAATGTTTCTGCTGCTGCTTTCCAGAATCGATAAAAGACTCAGGGTTGTTTGGTTTCTCGGGTTGTTTGTTTGTTTCAAGATCAAGAATTTAATGCCTTTACTCTTGTCACAAAAGCAGCATATAGTCAAAGTACTATCTACCACTATAAGAGATAATTACCCTCATTAGACTATCATCATTTCAGTAACTTTTGCATACTGCTCAGGGTCCATTTCTAAACATACTTTATAAATGGAAGCAGATTGGAAGCAGATTGCCGTCACCACACAAAAGGATGGCTCATAAATTTGGAGTACAATTAGAGAATATTGTTAACTTCTTGTAATAATAATTGTAAATATTGAAATTGACTTCAAACCCTTTGACCTCATGTTGGGCTAGGTAATTCAGTATATATCGATGATCTGGTAGGGACTGTAAAAAGGACAGGTGAGGCAAAAGCAGTATTTTTTTTTCCTATGGTGCACTTCTGCCAACTAACACTACATTTATAACTGTTTGCATCAAATGCCTCTAAAACTCCAAGTAAGCTTTAGCTATAAGGACAACCTCGGTATTAAGAGATACTGAATCCATGGAAACTATCAGCCCCCTTTATCTACAGACTCTGCATCTCCAAAGATACTGAACTGACATCTTTCCTACTTTCTCAAGAGTACATTGATGGTCTCTAGATTATAAACCTGACATCAAAGGGCTTATCTATAATCCAAATAAAGTCAGGCTTCACTTGGAACTTGGATTCTGCCACATTGCAGTTCCCTTCCTGTTCACAAATGGCATAATCTAAACCCTCCCATCTGTAAGGGAACAACGTAACAGTGGTGCCCTTGTAAGAAGATTGTTATGAGGACTGAATAAATTAATTCAAATGAAGTGATTATACTATGGCCTATGGCAATCAGTCAGTGAGTGGCAGCTAAATGCTTTCAGCCATCCCTTGTACCCTGTATGACTTTTTGTCACAGCAAAGTGAAAATGGAAAATCTCACTCCTTAGCACTTCAAGATTTTGACTCTCTGTTTAAAATATGCTTGTATTGAAAATGCTATGCTCACACATATCCATAGTTTGTTTGGAAAGTGCAGTATTTCAAATGATCTAATTACCAAATTATTCTGATTGTTTTTCTACAAAAAAAAAAGAGAGAGAGACTGGGGTCTCATTCTTAAAGTGTTTTCACTGCCGTAGTCTGAGTTTTTATCTGGAACACCTCATTTGAAGCCTTGTTGGGTAAGGGCAAATGCACCACATGGATCTGTTATCACAAAATTTAGGACTAGGTTGTGCTTTATGCATATATTTTCATGATCCACAAGCACAGGTTTTGATAAAATTATGTCATAGCATGAATGTCAGCAGGTGAAATTTTCTTAACTCTTTCTCTCTAATGAGACATGTCTGCTACATTATGAAAAAAAAAATCAACTTTCCTTCACAGGCTATGACAGCCAAGACAGAAAGCTTCTGTCAAAAATGGCAAATAGCTTCCCCTTTGTTACAAAGCCAAGTAACTCACATCTTTGATTGGCATATTCTTATTCCAGGGTGGTCTATTTCATAGTCATGGTATAAACTAAGATCTTAGATCAGATCTACAATTTAACCTCCTTTAATCCCTGATAAGCCCCAAGAGTCACATATGTAAGGTTTGTTTGGGTCACAGGTGACAGTCACTGGAAACAATTGCTTTTCCAGGTGCAGGTAGCCCTGAAGCGCCAGTGGAGGCAATTCAAGATCCAATGGAGCCACCGCTGGGGAAGGCGCCGCCGCCCCACCAACCGCGTGGTTGCAGCTCCTCGTGCCGCAGCCTTTGCTGAGCCAGGTGGTCTACCCATTTACATCTGCCATCAGGAGCCAAGGAATCCTCCAATCCCCGACAACCAAGGTGACGAGGGTGCTGAAATGATCCCCATGAACGTCATCGAGCAAGACTCATCTGCTTGAATGTGAAGCAACCCCAAGCATTGTGCTCCACTGAGCCTTCATTTCCTGGGGGAAAAATAGGCAGTGCATTTCAAGTGATCCCCATCCTCTCAGGAGCTGAGCATATCATTTGTGAAGAAGTTTTAAGTGAATTTGTCCATAGTGAATTTGCAGAAAGTTGTTCTTGGTACTATAGCTTTGGGAGACAGTCTAGGAATAGAGTCTCCCACTGCAACTTGTGAACTCCATCATTCATCTTAGAACTGAGATGCCAGTATCATAGGAACGCAGGCAAGGTATCCAAAAACTGCCATTAAATTGACCTAGTTCAGTTACAGGGTGCTCCTTGTTAATCTTGAGCCATTTGTACCTTTGAGAAATTAAAATCACTCTCAATGTTTTTAATTTTCGCACTAGATTTTGACTTAGATGATTTCTGTATTTGGCTATGGATCTGATTTTTAATGTTTTTATTTCAATCAATTCTTATATCACACGTTTTTTACCATCCATACAATGGAAACTGCACAAATAACATGACCTCTGAAAGATGGTGTGTCTTTTAAACATACAAATGAGTCTGTGCATTGGGCAGGAAGATGTGATACTTTGAAAAAGACCTTTAGAGTGAATTTGCTGGAACTGCACCGTACTCAGATTGCTTGTGGGCAATCCAGGCCACCAGGCAGACCCAAATGCTGTAAGGAATTGATCGCACTGTTGATTGTGCTTTAGTCCCCGACATTTATAAATTGAGAGGTCAACAAGAATCTATCACCAAATTTCTCACAAAACTGCCAAAAATGTAATTCTCCGTGAAAGAGAAAACTCTTTAAAAGGGGTTTTCCACTTTCCTAAACTACAGGATTTATAAAGCAAATGACTCCAAGGTTTATAAAGCAGATTACCTCTCACCCTTGGGTGCTATCTAGCAGTAAGAGATAGATTTGTTTACGACTGGTAATTAAAAGACTCCATAGAAGTCCATTAACTGCCTACCACCCAGCTTCAAAGCTTACCAAGAGCTCTGTGTTTTCCAGGAAGACTCGGTGTGGCTAAGTACTAATCAGTATCTAGTTGACCTCTTGTTTGCTGCTATTAGCAAAACGAGAGTGGGAAAAAACACAACCTAAGGACTTCCAAGTTTAGCCACATATTAATTCATCTTAAAATAAAAAAAACAGAGCTTCTCCTCAAAACCCACATCTCTTTACACCCCATTATAAGATCTTTAAAGATCCGTGAATAAACCAATATCACTACTGATTTCTGAATCTGCAGCAGCAGGCAGTTATCATTATTTGATTTGTATGCTAAATGAGGAGCTCATTGAAATCCTCAAAAATTTCATCTCATCTATGTCATCTTATGGCACTGCCTTTCAGAAGTGATTTAGTTGTGTAAACACAAAAGTGACTTGATTTGTTCTGGTTACATATTTGGTGCACCCAGATAAAATTGTATTTCCCTAGTGACTGTGGACCTTGGATACTGAGTATGTCTCCTTTATCAAATGTAAGGGAGGAATTGAAATGAAGGTATTTTTTTCCAATCACAGTGTTACATGGTGACATTCCTATTTTTAGTTTACAAACATCAAAAACAGTGTGTTTCAGGCAGCTCTAGTACAAATGTGATAATGTATTGGTGAAATGTTTGTTACTGTGGTGATGTAGTAGGGGCTGATGAAATCATACTGGCTTATCATAGAATTGCATGTAATTCCTAAATTGTGTGAAATGCTTCTGCTGTGTATGTGTATAAATTAATACAGAGCATATTAAAAGGCACAGATGTATATTTGCATATTTTTCTAAAAAAAATACATTTTCATCTTTCATTCATTCATGTTGTCTGTGCTCATTCCATGCATTCTTCATTTCAGCCATGAAGTACCAACATCCCACCTTGTTTGTCTTGTGGGCAGGAGAAGGAACTAACAGCATAAGTTAGAAATGACTTACATGAATCACACAGTTCTTATCTTTATTAGTGTAACCACTTCCAATCTAACCTAGTGGCACAGCCCTCATACCCTTGATAATATGAAACCATCCATAACTGTCAGTCTGTTATTAGATACATTTGGGGATTACAGCAAGGAAATCCAGGACAAGAAAGTATAAAATCATTTTGTTGTGTATTGGCTTTCATTATGCTGGAGCCAGACTCGATCTGTCCAACATCACCTCGGGTCATTAGAATTGTTATAATTGCAAGTTTCTAATATAATTTGAGAGAATGATTAAGACTGAATAAAAGGTAACTAGTTAAATATCATTAAATGCCACTATTAGAAAGATTTTTCTGATCCAGAAAGCATGAAATGGAAAACCTGAGGATTAAATGAGAACTGCTGAGCTAAGGAAGAGGAACAAGAGTGGTTTGTAAACACAGATCCAAGTTGCTGCCTCATGAGACTTGGGAGTGTTTTTAAATAGGATACACAGAGATGCATCTTTCCCTGTACAGAGAGCAGAGACAGCAGACATATTTTGGAAACCAAAAATAATTTCACATACCATAAATGTAATTCTTCAAGAGAGTGACTCAGGTAGAGGTAGTTGCCCATCTCCTGACTTTCCACTGTAAAATTACTCAAATAGACATTTGCGTACAACTGTTGGATATTATGATCCTGGGGGAAGGAAGGCATGAAAAAGACATGATAAAATGTTCATCATCATGAAACTACACTTCTTCATTCATCACTCATTGATACAGATGTTTCATATGCATCCTA
This sequence comes from Lophiomys imhausi, assembly GCA_907164525.1. Lineage (NCBI taxonomy): Eukaryota > Metazoa > Chordata > Mammalia > Rodentia > Muridae > Lophiomys > Lophiomys imhausi. The sequence goes on from CAJQZJ010032488.1 coordinate 3,416,007, forward strand.
TCCTACCATAAGTCTAACATTTTTCAGTAGTGGTGACTGCTTAATTTCTGCGTTAGGGGTACAAATCAAAATGTCCTAAGTGAAAAACTTGACCACTGATATTCTGAGTGTGGAAAAACAAAATAGAGTGTATTGTTTGGGACAGTAACTGAATGTGAATCCTCCCAGCTAGCACTCAAAGAGGTCCAAGCTTCAGAAATACTCTCAGAACATCTGCACAATGTTTTATCTGAGACTCATTTCCTAGACAACAACTTGAAAAACATTGGTCCTTTCCTGGTTATATATATTATGGCTCTGCTTATCACATGACTAAACACTTTGGGGTTTTAAATGAGGTCACTCATAAAAAGCAGAGATCAAATATCACATCTGAAGAATAATCAGGAACATTCAGAGAACTTCTTATTTTGAAATAGAAAGCCAGAATTTTTACTCCCATCTTAGGTGTAGGTAAGATAGAATGACAACACGTATGGATCACAGGACAATGACTTGAAACATAAAGAAAAAATAACACTATGCTCTTGTGATGGCAAAGGAAGGTAGGAAGCAATTTCAAACAAAGAACTTTAAAAACTTTTTTTTGCTTGCATCATGGAATTCCCTTTAAATATCTACAGATAATCACATGCAATGTTGCAGAAAAGCACCCTGAAAGTATACCAGAGTTATATCTGAAAACATTTCTAATGCTATATCTTCTTTTACTTAGGTCACCAATGTTATTGAGGATTCCAGATTTTAAGTATTGGCCAGCCAGCCCCTTTTGGTCCTAATCAATGCCTGTTTTCCACCTAAAGAAATTCAATACACTCTATCTAACTTTCCCAGAAGTCCTTCCACTGAGACTCAAACTGGGCCATCCCTCTTTCCCTATTGGCTAGCAATGGCACATGATGTCACTGTAGTCTTGTTGCTGAAGTGATCTATTATCTTTTAATTAGGAAAATTTGCCTCCAAATTTCAGACTATGTTAGGGAAGTGTTCAATAGAAACTCAATAAAACCAGTTAAGTGTCTTTCAATTAAAAAAAAAAAAAAAAACAAAAAGTCACACATAGACCAACAATTATACCTCCATTCAACCCTGCCAGACAGGCTGACCAAAGCTAATGCACAAATCTCTTACACATGTACCATGCTCCTAGTCATAGACTCAGCTACAAACTCCAAAAATATCTACACGACCAAGGAGGTAGTTAGTCTATGTGCAGCAAGCATTTTGCTGGAGATGGTTTATCCCCTGTGCCAATACACTGTGACATTCTGTGTACTATAATGAACATATGGATACTGTGGGTCTTACAGAGATAATGTATGAAGACACAGAGGGCACAAGCATGACCAAGGAAACATGTAACTCTGCATAAAACAGACCAATATCCACTAGCTCTGCTACTTTTATAACAACCAATCCACTCTTTGTTCCCATTTTAATGACGAGAGCACTGTATAAAGGGAAGCTGAAGAACTTGTCCACACACCACAGTTAGTGGCTATATTGGCTACTTTCCTTGATACTGTAATCAAATGCCTCATAGGAGCAACCTTAGGGCACAAGGGTCAATCTGGCTAACAGTTTAAGAATGAATATAGTCATTGGACTCACTGACTTACAAGGGAGGTGGGGGGACACAAAGTTGAGAGGGTCGTATGTTCGGGGGTTGGGGAGAAGTTGGACAGGGAGGGTACAGATAGGATCAAGATATGAAAGTCTCAAGGAATAAATTCAAAATATTATGAGCTTTTTGCAAGAGAGGGTGCAGCCCATTTCAACAGGGAAGGCACCTTGCAGAACCACGAGGACCGTAGTCACCCAGTCTACAATGTGGAACACAAAAGACACCCAGGATGTAGGCCAGACTAAAAAAACCCCAAGGCCTGCTCCCATTGCCCCACCTCTCCCAGCAAGGCCCAGCCTCCTAAAGGTTCTACAGCTTTCAAACCAATTCCTGGGAACCAAGAGTCAAAACATGTGAGCTTATAAAACATCTCACGTTCAAACCACAGAAGTGGCTGACAAACTCCTCAGCCCAAGCTTTTTAACTTGGCATTCTTGTATGTCTGTAATATACTACTTTGCCTTTCAAGTATAACTATCCTCGTGCTTCATTTTGTAACCGTAAAGGGCACCATGGGATCATCTTCTACAAGATGGGAAACCGAGATGGGGGTGCACATTTCTGAGAAAAGCTGGAGTTGGGCAATAGAGTAGGACCCAGGGAGAACATGAGGGTGACTCTAGCTAAGACTTCTAGAACAGGGGGTATAGAGACTAAAGAGATCTCTTTCTAGATAGATAGGACATCTCGGGGAGGGAAAAGATCACCAACCCACCCACAAAACCTTCAACTCAAAATTCACCCTGAATGCAAGAAGTTCATGGATAAAGATACACCAGAAATTAAGGGAATGCCCAATCAATGTTAAGTCCAACCTGAGACCTATGCCAAGGGAGAGAGCCATCATTTATCACTATTAAGTATACTCTGCTATGCTTACAGACAGGAAGGAGCATAGCTTAACTGCCCTCTGAGAACCGCCATGCAGCAGAGGATCCAAACAGAGGCTGAGACTCACTGCCAAACATTAGGTGGAATTTGGGGTCTCTTGTGGAAGAATGGGGGAAGGATAGAAAGAGCCAGAGGGGGCAAGAACTCCACAAGGTGACCAACAAAGACAACTAACCTAGGCCCACTGAGACTCTCAGAAACTGAACAACCAAGAAAAGAGCATGCATGAACTGGACCTAGATCCCCTCCACATATGTAACTGATAGGCAACTTGGTCATCCTGGGTCCCCTAGCAAGTAGAACGGGGGCTGTCTCTGGCATGGACTATGTGGCCTGCTTTTTGACCACTTCCCTCTAAGGTGGTTGTGGTGCCTGGCCTCAGTGGAAGAGGAAGCCCTCAGTCCTGATGTGACTCGATGTGCTGGGGTGTGATACTGAGGGGGCTCCCCTTTTCTGAGGAGAAGGGTAGGGATTATAGGGGGAAGGAGGTGGGAAGGTGAGATCCTGGAGGGGGGAGGAGGTGGTGTAAAATGTATGATCTGGCTGTAAAATGAATAAATAAATAAACTCAAAAAAAAAAAAGAACACGAGCCTTGTTGATGAGGTAGGTGCTTTCATGACTCTTTTACTTCCCACTTCTTAGTGTTGTGAGATTATGGATTCTGCCTCAATACATGAATTCTGAGAGGGCACAGACATTCAGACAGCATCACATAAAAATGGAAATTATATCCCAGCAAAAGTAATAAGTATATAGAAGACTTATAACCGCAATAAACCTGTATATGCCCTAAACTAATGCTTCAAATCACATGAAGCTGCATTAAGGAACAATGGAAGAAATCAGAGCTATAACTGAAGGTGTTCACATGCCGGTCTCAGAAACTGCCAGGACCGGCAAATGAGAGCAGTGCTATAAAGCACCTGGAAAAAGAATCTGTCAATCTCAAAAAATTACAAATAGGTCAAGCAATGTGCTCACCATCTCGAAAACAGTCGTTCCTCTTAAATATGTTCAGAATGTTTATAACACATCCACATTTAAGAACAAAATAGAAGTTGTAAAGGATTTGAATCACACCAAAGATCTCTACATGTGATACAATGGAATTTAAAATTAGCTACAAAATTATAGCTTAAATAATCCCATGTTGAAAACAATGTTTCTCATTCCCCAAGGACATACATCTCAAGATCTCTTTGTATAACTATCACATAGGTTTTCTTATTTTACGTTTAAATTCTATTTATTAATTGCATGTGTGGAGGGGGTTACACATTGGTACAAACACAATACAGTGTACATAAGAGGTGAAAGGCCAGCTTTATCGGGTCATTTCTCTTTTTTCATTTTTATGTGTCTTCTGAGGACTGAACTCAGTCAGCCATCTCTCAGATCCTTTTTGTTTTAAAAACATATAGATCTAGACCTTTCTTTCTACATTTTATTTGTTTATTTATTTGTTGTGATTGTGTGACTTTGTGCACACTCTTGTGCCGGGATTGTCACATAGGCCAAAAGAGGGCATTGGATACCTCAGAGCTGGAGCTATAGGACCTTGTGAGCTTGTGAGTATGTGCTGGGACTGAAACTCTGCACCTTATGATTGAACAACTGGTCCTAACATCTGGTCCAGCCACGGTATGTTTTAAGAATTATTATTTCAATGAATGCAATGTTACAGCTTTAAATTGATGGGTCAGGCTTAATACATATAAAGAAAGTCAAACATTGGGTGTATTTGAAAAGAAACAAGGAGTTGAGCAACAAAGTCAAAACAAAAGAAGAAACATGTTGATTTTGAAATTTTAAGGAGAAAATAATGGAGCTGGGCAACAAAATTAAGAGCAATGAACTATTTAAAATAATATGACACCTAGGACTGGAGAGATGTCTCTAAATTTAAGACCACTTGTTGCTTTTTCAGAGGACCTGTGTTCAGTTCTTAACACCCTTATGGTGACTCACAACCATCCATAACTCCAGTTCTAAGTGCTCTGACCCCTTCTTCTGACCTCTACAACATCAGACATGAATCTGGTACACTATACATATTCAGGAAAAATACTTGCACACATAAAACTGAATATATAATTTAAAATATAATATGATACTAAAATGGGAGAAGCATCATTCTATAATCCTAAATCTCATTTTTAAGTAAGGGATATTCATAAATATTTAGTTTCAATATAAGACTGTTCAGAAGTAATGTAAATTTGACCTTTGGAAAATAAATTGAGGACAAAGATCTCTAATGCGATTGATCAAGAAAAAAAAGAAATAGCTATTATTTTAAGAATATTTAATAAAAGGATGAACATTTAATATACAACAAAGAGCACAAGACAATATGGTCATTGTGATACTTGAATGCTCAAAACCAACCATACTTAATCCAAATTTAAATTTTTTTGCCACATACCATGTCACCGGTATGGACTTGACAGACTTCAAACTAACATTAATCAGGAAAGATATAGACACACTCATTTTAATCAAGAGAACAGTTAACCAAGTAGACATTATAATCCAAAGCACATATGCTCCAAACTTGGGTGTAGCCAATTTCATAAAACATGGATACTGAACTTAAATACATAGATTAATTTCAACTAAGTAGGTGATTCCAATGTCCTATCTGGATCATCAGAATAAAAAATAAACATAAGCTTCAGAATTAAATTATATAATACCCTAACAGGTATCTATAGAATAGTCTACTCAAACAACAAAGAAAACATGTTACTCAGGAGCCAATGGAAGTTTCTCTAAAATAGACACATGATTGGACAAAAAACAAACAATGAATTCAGAAAAACTGAAATAACTTTATGTATTCTATCTGACAACAATATAGTAAAGTTTAAAAATAAATAACAAATCAACAGCAATTATAATAATCACAACAGTAATCTCATGAAGATTAAATAATTCAGTACAGAATGATGATCAAAGAAGAAATCAATAAATGAATAAAAATAAAATCCCAAAATTAAACAAACATTAAAGTACAACAAATGAAATCTCCATAATACACTAAAAGAAGTCCCATGAGAGAAATTATCCATAAGTACCTATATTTAAAAATAGAAAGAGAAAATATCACAGAGAAAAATAAAAACCAATGAAACTACTTCTACATTGGAATAAGAGAATTTAGGATAATCTAAATCTGTAAATCTGTATTCTTAATACATGTTCTTTCATATTTCATATTTCGCATTAGAATAAACTGTCTATTATTACATTTGAAGATAAGTAAAATCATATGATTTCATCAATTAAAAGCAAAAAGGACATCATATCATAGACTTCATTCTTCTAACCCACTCTTAGACTACAAACTCAAGGTGACAAACTGCCCCACATCAAACCTGTGCCAATTTTGTCTAGATACATTCATGTGGCCTTCTGAAATACTGGATCTTCAAACCCATTGCCAACTGAGTACCCAAAAGTAACTGAACATTTCTCTTGTTTTTTATGCTTCCTGAATGCTTTTATGATATTTGTGATATTTACTATTTTACTTGGTATATTTCTAAGTGATAAAATAATGCTACTCTTGGTTTTAATAAAGTTATAAAGGAAGACATTATAGCCTATTATTATTCATGATTGTTTAATCCAAACACCTATGCATTCAAAACTACTTTTCATATTTAAAAGAGTCAAGTATTTTCATTGTCTTGATTTTTAAAATATATATTTCCATTATTCAGTATAATTTAGATTTTTTTATTTAAATACAGTTTTTATTTTTTTTATTTTTTTAAATACTTTATTTTTTTTTCTTCAAGTTACATCTCAGTAAAAAACCCCTCCCTATTCCCCCTTCCTATCCCGCCCTTACACCCTCTTCCCCCCAGAAGTTTCCCCTTTCAGTCCAACAGATGGTTCCTTCTCTTATAACAGTAAGTATTATACAAAACAATAGATATAAATATGCCACATTTATGAGAGTTAAATGGCCCAGTATACCTTCCCAATGTCCAGTTATACATATTTGGCCCCTGATTTTAACATTCTACTATCTAACCAACTCCATGAGTTTAAAGGTCTATATCTGACTCAACATTCATACTATCTTGCAACACACTTTTAAGAGTATCTTCTTAGATCTATAACACCCTCTTGATTCCTAAACAATTCAGAATTTAACTATGAGACTCTAGCTCTCTATTCTTCAACCACCTCAGAGACCTGAGAGGGATAAATATATTTGCTTATATAGGAAGTGCAGGGCCTGCAGCTTCCAAAACTAAGAAAGAACATACCAATGACTGCCTGGACAGTTCCCATTTTCTCTCCATACATTCCAGCATCAGTCTTCAGCCTTTGGGTCCTGTTTCTCTGACAGACATTTGTTGTAGAGCAGGGATTATGAAGGACTTACCTACCCTGTCTTGGCAGAGTTAGGCTTTCGACTTCCCTGCTACCAAGTTTTGTCCTTTTTGGACAGCAGTCTGTCTGCAGTTGGTGCAAGGGGTTTTTTCATGCCAAGAGAAAGACTTGCCACTAATTCAACCATCTTACAGTGGAGGTTCTTCGATGCTTATCTTCTACTTGGAGTAGAATAAGGGGTGCTGTCAGGCGCTGATATGTCTCGATATCAAAAAAAAATCTTGATTTAAGATAACATCTTTGAATGCCATATTCTGCAGATCTCTTGGGGTTTTTGAAGATGCCCTACCCATCTCTTGTATTTAGATAAGCAAATGTTGCTTGTCTCTTAGCAACTTGATTACTGGGTAGTTTAGAGAATATCTGTGATAGACTGTCATAGTAGCTAACAAAGTGACATGTTTGCATGACTCGGAGTTTGTTTTAACTATCCTAGACCGTTTTAGACGGTTGGTATCAAGAGGTCAGAGCTTCACATTTTATTTTTAAGTATCTCTAGGTATGATACCATTGGGAAGCGTTACCTTTAAATTTGTATCAGTATACAAAGATCTATTCAATTGTGGTTAAATATACTCTTAATTATGTATCAATATACCAAGATCAATGCCTATGTAACCCAATATAATCTTAATATTACGTCCATATGCAAGGGTCAATACCATTGTGGCCAACTATAATCTTAATTTTGTATCAATATACAAAGATCAATACCAATGTAATCCAATACAATCTTATTTTTGCACAATAAACAATGGTCAATACCTCTTTAGCCAAATAAACTACTAATTTTGTATCAATATACAAAGGTATAAGGGCATATTCAATAATCTGCCCCTTCTTCTTGGACCTTCCTGTGCTAGTCTATATCTCATTTTTCTCAAGCCCATGCACTCCTACATAGGAGAGGAAGAAGGATACAGAAAAGGAAAAGTAGGAATTCCCTGGGGCTAACCTCCAAAACCCATTAAGACAGGACCATTTATCAGCTTGTAGTCTCTTCCCCTACATAGCAGAGTTTTCAGTTATCCTTCAAATAACCTAAAAGAAGGGCGGAGAAACACCTTCCCCATCCACTGGGCATGGGACGTCGCTCTCTTAAAGTGACTTCCTGCTGATTTGGGTCGTAGTAGACCTGTTTGGGGCCCAAACCCAAATGGGAAAAATGATTAAAAATGTTAGTACACTCCTTTTATGTTCAGTCCTTCTGTTCTCAGCTGTTTAGATGACCTAAGGGGTTTGTAGGCAGAAGCTGATCTTGCAGGCTTCACTGAGGTTCCTGCCGGGGCATTGTGTAGAGCTGAGCGGTCCCAGTGACATTGGATTGCTGTTGTGGTTGCAGGCCCCCGATGGAGACAGCTATTGAGGAAGTCTGCCAGGCAGAATCAACTGGGTCATTCATCCTCCTTGGTGCCTGATTCTGCTCTCTGCTGAGGATTCCGCTGTCCAGCCGTCCCCGGGCTCCCCTAATGGACGCTTCAATTCTCCTGGAACGATAAGAACAGAGCCCTGCCCCAATCCCAACCCTAGGACAATTGCCCTCTTTTTTGGGGGGGGGGAGGATGGGGGGGCTAGGTAGTACTTCTCCTGAAGCAAATTTGGCCTTCTGACAACATACAAAGCGTTATCTTTCAATCCGGGTTAAAGAAGAAATCATTCTGTCACCTTGGAGCTAAACCAGCTCTAGTGTATATATTTTGAGATCCCAAAGGAAATTGCCTGCATTGAGAAGGCCTTTTGTAAGTAGCCTCCAAACCTAGGTCCCTCCAAATCCCATGTGTGTGTCTCTGAACTCTAATTATTGGGATCAGGGACCTGTGTTTCCCATCTGAAGGGATCAAAGATGTGTTCCACCACTCCTGGATCGAAGTCTTTCTCTATTTAGAGTTTGCCCTGCATCAGGCTGACCCTGAGCTCCAGGATCTGCCCGTTTCTGTCTCCAGTGTGCTGGGAGCTGGGACCAAGGGTGTACTCTTCTTGAATGGTGGGACCAAGAGTATGCACCCTCACCACCCCGCTCCGTATGACTCCAGAATACATAAGACCACCAACTCTACGGTGCTCCCCCCATCTCTGCTGAAGTCAAAGGCATGGGCCAATACCACAATTCTCTTGTATTTTACCTTAGCTCCACGTCTTCTCTACACCTGGAGGTCTGCAAAACCAGGCCGAATGGCTGTATCCTCTATTCCATTCACAGTGTTTCAGCCCTGCCCCCTGCCTTTTTTTTTTTTTTTTTTTTTTTTTAGATAATAAATTTATTTGTTTGTTGCTTCAGGTTACATCCTTATCATATTGTCCTCTTTTCCCGCTTCCCAGCCCCACCCTCCCATGCTCTACCCCCTGACGCTTCCCTCTTGTTCCTCTGGGGTCAAGTGTCCCTGCCTAACAGTCTCTCACCACAGATCAGGAGTCATATGAGGGCCAAGAGCCTCTTCACTCACCAGGGGCCTACGAGGCAGTACTGCCAGTGAATGGTGTCTCATTGCTACTGGGGGAATACTAAAAAAAAGACCAACAAACACACAAACCCACAAAAACAAAGAATATCAACAAAAAAGAGAGGAAAAAGAGAAGGGAAAAGGAAAAAGATAAAAGAAAAAAGAAGGAAAAAGAAAAAGATAAAAAAAAATTATGTCCTTGTTCCTTTTGGTGTATTGGTTGTAGTACAGATATCCTGTACAATATAGTTAAAATCCTACTATAAGTGAATAGATGCCATGTGCATCCTTCTGAGACTGGGTTAGCTCACTCAGTATGAGCTCCTCTAGATCCATCCATTTGGTTGCAAACTGCATGATTTCATTGTTTCTGATAGCTGAGTAATATTCCATTGTATAGAAGTACCACAATTTTTTAATCCATTCTTCAGTTGAGGGACATCTGGGTTGTTTCCAATTTCTAGCTATTACAAATAAGGCTGCTATGAACATAGATGAGGAGACTTCCCTATGTCTCCGTGAGAGGTCCTTTGGGTGTATACCCAGAAGTGGTATGGCTGGGTCCTGAGGAAGGTTATTCCTAGATTTCTAAGATATTGCCAGACAGACCTCCATAGTGGTTGCACAAGTCTGCACTCCTACCAGCAATGGAGTAGGGTTCCCCTTTCTCCACACCCTCGCCAGCATGCACTATCATTTGAGCTCTTTATCTTAGCCATTCTAACAGGTGTTGTTAGGTGGAATCTCAGGGTCGTCTTGAGTTGCATTTCTCTGATGATTAAGGATGTTGAACATTTCTTCAGGTGTCTCTCAGCCCTTAGGGATTCCTCCTTTGTGAATTCTCTATTTAGCTCCATCTCCCATTTTTTTTGATTGGATTATTTGGTTTCTTGGCATTTAGTTTTTTGAGTTCTTTGTAGATTTTAGATAATAGCCCTCTATCAGATGTGGGGTTGGTAAAGATTTTCTCCAAGTCTGTTGGTTGCCGTTTTGTTCGAATGATAGTGTCCTTTGCCTTACAGAAGCTTTTCAGTTTCATGAGGTCCCATTTATTGATTGTTGATCTCAGGTCCTGAGCTGTTGGTGTTCTGTTCAGGAAGTTGTCACCTGTGCCAATGAGTTCAACGGTTTCTCCTACTTTTTCTTCTAGTATCTTTCGTGTGGCTGGCCTTATGTTAAGGTCTTTGATCCACTTGGAATTAAGTTTTGTACAAGGTGATAGGTATGGGTCTAATTTCATTCTTTTGCAAGTGGACATCCAGTTGGACCAGCACCATTTGTTGAAGATGCTGTCCTTCTTCCATTGTGCGGTTTTGGCTTCTTTGTCAAAGATTAGTTGGACATAGTTGTGTGGATCCATGTTTGGGTCTTCAATTCGATTCCATTGATCCACTGGTCTGTTTCTATACCAGTACCATGCTGTTTTTATTACTGTTGCTCTGTAGTACAGCTTGAAATCTGGGATGGTGATACCTCCAGATGTTTTTTCATTGGACAGGATTGATTTAGCTATTCTGGGCTTTTTGTTGTTCCATATGAAGTTGAGAATAGCTTTTTCCAGGTCTATAAAGAATTGTGTTGGTATTTTGATAGGAATTGCATTAAATCTATATATTGCTTTTGGTAGGATAGCCATTTTTATTATGTTGATCTTACCTATCCATGAGCATGGGAGATCTTTCCATCTTCTAAAGACCTCTTCCATTTCTTTCTTCAGAGGCTTGAAGTTCTTGTTATATAGGTCCTCTACATGCTTGGTTAGAGTTACCCCCAGGTATTTTATGTTGTTTGTGGTTATTGTGAAGGGGGTTGTTTCCCTTATTCCTTTCTCGGTATATTTGTTTGTTGTATAAAGAAGGGCTTCTGATTTTTTTGAGTTAATTTTGTATCCAGCCACCTTGCTGAAGTTGTTTATCAGCTGTAAGAGTTCTTTGGTGGAGTTTTTGGGGTCACTTATGTATACTAACATATCATCTGCGAATAGGGATAATTTGAATTCTTCATTTCCAATTTTTATCCCTTTGATCTCCTTTAGTTGTCTTATTGCTCTAGCAAGGACTTCAAGTACTATATTGAAGAGATATGGTGAAAGTGGACATCCTTGTCTTGTCCCTGAGTTTAGAGGAAATGCTTCAAGCTTCTCTCCATTTAATTTGATGTTGGCTACTGGCTTGCTGTATATTGCCTTTATTATTTCTAGGTATGGTCCTTGTATGCCCGTTCTCTTCAGAACTTTTAGCATGAAGGGGTGTTGGATTTTGTCAAATGCTTTTTCTGCATCTAGCGAGATTATCATGTGGTTTTTTTCTTTCATCTTGTTTATATGGTGAATTACATTGATAGACTTTCGTATATTGAACCATCCCTGCATTCCAGGGATGAAGCCTACTTGATCATGGTGTATGATACTTTCGATGTGTTCTTGAATTCGGTTTGCTAGTATTTTATTAAGTATTTTTGCATCTGTGTTCATGAGGGAGATTGGTCTGAAGTTCTCTTTCTTTGTTGGGTCTTTGTGTGGTTTAGGAATCAGAATGACAGTGGCCTCATAGAATGAGTTTAGCAGTGATCTTTCTGTTTCTATGTGGTGGAACAGTTTGAAAAGTAATGGTGTTAGTTCCTCTTTGAAGGTCCGGTAGAATTCCGTGCTAAAGCCATCCGGCCCTGGGCTTTTTTTGGTTGGGAGATTATTAGTGACTGTTTCTATTTCCTTAGGTGTTATTGGACTGTTTAAGGTGTTAATCTGATTTTGATTTAGTTTTGGTAGGTGGAATTTATCGAGGAAATTGTCCATTTTGCTTAGGTTTTCAAATTTAGTGGAATATAGATTTTTAAAATAATGCCCAAATATTTTCTGAATCTCCTCAATGTCTGTTGTTATTTTTCCCTTTTCATTTCTGATTTTGTTGATTTGTGTTCTTTCCCTTTGCCTTTTAGTTAATTTGGCTAGGGGTCTGTCTATTTTGTTGATTTTCTCAAAGAACCAACTCTTGGTTTCATTGATTCTTTGTATAGTTCTTTTTGATTCTAAGTTGTTGATTTCAGCTCTAAGTTTGATGATTTCCTGTCTTCTGCTCTTCTTGGGAGTGTTTGTTTCTTTTTTTTCCAATTCACCCAGCTTAGCTGTTAGTTCACTAATATGAGCTGTCACAATTTTCTTTTTGAAAGCACTTAGTGCTATGAACTTTCCTCGTAGCACAGCTTTCAATGTATTCCATAGGTTTGGGTATGTTGTGTCTTCATTGTCGTTGGATTTTAAGAAGTCTTTGATTTCCTTCTTTATTTCTTCCCTGACCCAGTGGTCATCCAGTAAGGAGCTGTTCAATTTCCATGTGTGTGCAGGCTTTCTGTTGATTCTTTTGCTGTTGAAGACCAGCTTTATTCCGTGGTGGTCTGATAAGATACAAGGGGTTATTTCAATTTTCTTGTATCTATTGAGACTATCCTTGTGACCAATTATGTGATCGATTTTGGAGAAGGTTCCGTGGGGTGCTGAGAAAAAGGTGTATTCCTTTGTGTTTGGGTGAAACGTTCTGTAGATATCTGTTAGGTCCATTTGGTTCATGATCTCTGTTAGACTCAATATTTCTCTGTTTGTCTTCTGTCTTGATGATCTGTCCTTTGTTGAGTGGGGTGTTGAAGTCTCCCACTACTAATGTGTTGTGATCGACGTGCGCTTTAAGTTTTAGAAGTGTTTCTTTTACAAAAGTAGGTGCCTTTGTATTTGGGGCATAGATGTTCAGTATTGAGATTTCCTCTTGATGAATATTCCCTTTAATGAGTATATAGTGCCCTTCTTTGTCTTTCTTCATTAACTTCAGTTGGAAGTCTGTTTTGTTTGATATTAGGATGGCTACTCCAGCTTGCTTCCTGGGTCCATTTGCTTGGAAAACCTTTTCCCAGCCCTTTACTCTGAGGCAGTGTCTATCTTTCGTTGTTAGATGTGTCTTTTGTATACAGCATAAGGAAGGGTCTTGCTTCCGGATCCACTCTGTAAACCTATGTCTTTTTATTGGGGAGTTGAGTCCATTGATGTTGATGGATATTAGTGACCTGGGGTTGTTATTTCCCATTAGTTTGGTATAGCTGGTGGTCCTGTGCCTCTTTTGGTTTAGTTGCTGAGGTGTTTTCTATTCCCTTTGTTTTCTTGGTTGGAGTTTTCTTCTCTGGGTTGGGATTTTCCTTCTAGGATTTTCCTTCTAGGGCTGGGTTTGTGGGTAGATATTGTTTAAATTTGATTTTGTCATGGAATATCTTGTTTTCTCCATCTATGTTGATAGAGAGTTTTGCTGGGTAAAGTATTCTGGCTGGGCACCTATGATCTCTCAGGACTTGTATTATATCTGACCAGGCCCTTCTAGTTTTTAACGTTTCTGGGGAGAAGTCAGGTGTAATTCTGATGGGTCTGCCATTGTAGGTGACTTGACCTTTTTCTCTTACAGCTTTTAATATTCTTTCTTTGTTCTGTACATTTGGAGTTTCAATTATTATGTGGCGAGAGGAGTTTCTTTTCTGATCTAATCTGTTTGGTGTTCTGTAAGCCTCTTGGATTTTTATTGGCATCTCTTTTTTCAGGTTTGGGAAGTTTTCCTCTATGATTTTGTTGAAGATATTTCCTGGACCTTGGAGTCAGGAGTCCTCTCTTTCCTCTATACCTATAATTCTTAGGTTCCGTCTTTTCATTGAGTCCTTGATTTCTTGGATGTTGTGGGTGAGAGATTTTTTTAGCCTTCTCATTTTCTTTGGATGTTGTACTGATTTCTTCCACTGAATCTTCCATGCCTGAGATCCTGTTTTCCATCTCTTGCATCCTATTGTTGATACTCACATCCGTAGTTCCTGTTCTCTTCCCTTGGTTCTCCACTTCCTCTTTTAACTCTGACTGTGTTTTCTTTATTGTTTCTATTTCTATTTTCATGTCTTGGATGGTTTTGTTCGTTTTGTACATTTCCTTCTCCAGCTTGCTTTTTTTTGTATGAAAATCTTTCATAGCTTTTTCCTTTTCCTGTTCAAGCTCTGTCACCTTGGCTTGGAGCTCTTTAATGGTGTTGTTCCTTGTTTTGACTTGTAGAATTGTGGCTTCTTTGAATTCCTTCATAGATTTAAGTTCTTCTTGCAGGGACTCTATCACTTTCCATAGTGCAGAATTGTCAATGTTTTCAAGTGTTTCTGTTGGTGTGTGGTCATCCAAATTGGATGAGCTAGGATAATTCTGCTTTGTTGGAGTCATAATTCCTTGATTCCTATTTTTTTTTTGACCTTTCGCCATTGGATGCGTTTAGCTGTCTGTTTTCTGTGCTTGGAACCACAGTGGATGATTTGGTGCAGGGGACGAGTTACTTGGCTATCTGTCGTTGCTTACAGGGGGATTTCAAGGTCACTGTGGTTTTAATCGCCTGAGGCACTGTGAGCTGGTGCAGCCTATTCCCAGGTTGTGAGTAATGGACCAGGATTGTTTCACTGCTCCCAATTCAGACTTCCCTATTTTGCACTCTGAGTTATCAGCGTGTAATGGTTCTGATGGTATGGGCCTGTTTGCCCAGGCACAGATTCTGTGGGCTTTGTTTGTCATCACGGAGGCTGACAGGGTCTGGCTCCACACCTAATATGTCTGGATTTTCCAGGATACAGCTATGGTCCCGATTTCTGGTTTCTCTCTAGGCTTCTCGCCACAGGGCTGGACTCTGTGCCTGATTCCCTTCCTGTCTGCGCCGCCACGGGTCCCGTGGATACCCCAAGCCCCGGATCCTCCGGCTGCCTGAGTGGACCTCTCGTCCCAGTAGCTCAGCCGTGGGTGCAGGGATCCCTGGCCCCGCCCACGCCTGTCTCTCTCCCCAGATGACCTGCCGTGGGTTCGCGGGGATTTGGCCCTGCCAGCCGTGCTCCCTCCCCAGCTGCGCTACTGTGAGTGTGCGGGATTCGGCCCCTCCCGCCTGCCTTTGTGTTCCCAGCTTCCCGCGCTCTCTTGGAACCTCCTGCCCTCCGCTTCACGAGCGGCTGCGGACCACCCGCTGAGCCCCCTGTTTGTTCCTTGCTAAGTCTTCCACTATCTCGCAAAGTTTTTTAAGTGGGTATAAGTTCAACCTGATGTGTGGGGAGCCCAATAGGCCAGTGATCTATGGCCAAGTGGACCCTGATTCTGCCTGTTGTAAGTTGGGATCGATCTTACCAGGGCCTCTCCAAATGGGAGTTCCCGAATCCCGGGTTTAGTGGCTTCCGTGTCTGTGAGAGATGGGGAGAGCCTTGCCCTGGGACTCTTAACAGTCCCTTGGGAGCTGTGAGTGTTCCCGGGGTAGGGGGGTCTAGCCCCTCCGGTTTTTGCACAGTGCCCAATAACTCTGTGTTTTTTATGGCTCTTCCCCCCCCCCCGCATTCAAAATCCGTCAGTGTAGGTCGCCGCCATCTTGGCCCGCCCCTAAATACAGTTTTTAAATTGAACTTTAATTCCATTCCCTCTGGCTGGAGGTACTCAAAGATTTTGGATTAACTCTCCATCAATATCTAGGTTATAATAAATGGGTATCAAAGATCAATATTTCCTAAAATTAGAGTTATCCACATGAGCTGATAGCTATGGAATGAAACCAGCAAGAAGAAAGACTAGAATCAAAGGATAATGGAAATATTTCCAGTGCTGCAAACATCAGAGAAAATGGTCCATCAGGTACAAGTGACTGTAGATATCAAACAAAGCATATCATCCTCTGGCTAAGGAGCATTAAGACCCACGCAGAAGATGTTTTGTTTGATTAAGATGACTGTCTCCTTCACCTGTTACTTTAACTTCACTAGCCAAAACACTGTCCTTGATTATTTTAATTTTAAGTATAATAACCCCAAAATACATCAAATTTAAAGCTGTGTCACAAACAGAAGACAATTTTTTTAATTTTTTATTTATTCTTCTCTCATATATTACATTCC
This sequence comes from Lophiomys imhausi, assembly GCA_907164525.1. Classification (NCBI taxonomy): domain Eukaryota; kingdom Metazoa; phylum Chordata; class Mammalia; order Rodentia; family Muridae; genus Lophiomys; species Lophiomys imhausi. The sequence continues at coordinate 3,432,295 of CAJQZJ010032488.1, forward strand.
GACCTCAGTTTCCTGTCCTTCCTCTCCTCTCCCCTGTCAGTCTCTCCTCCCAACTCTTCTCTACCCCATATCCATTGCTCCTCCATTTCCCTTCAGAAAAAGGCAGAACTCTCAGAGACATCAACCAAATACAACATAACAAGTTACAATAAATTTAGGCACATTCCCTCATATTAAGGCTGGACTGGGCAACCCTCCAGGAGGAAAGGGATCCCAAAAGCAGGGCAAAAGTCAGAGATAGCTCTCAGTCCCAGTGTTGGGAGTTCCACAAGAACACAAAACTTAAACAACCATAACATATATGCATAGGGCCTAGGTCAGATCCATGCAGGCTACCTGATTGTCAGTCAGTCTCTATGAGCCCCTATGCATCAAAGTTAGTTGATTCTGTAGGTTTTCTTGTGGTGTCCTTGACCCAACTGGCTTCTAAAATCCTTCCTCCCCCCTCTTCCACATGATTCCCAAGCTCTGCCTAATGTTTGACTCTGGGTCTCTGCATTTGTTCCCATCAGTTTCTGGATAAAGCTGCAGTGATGATGATTATGCTAAGCCCCTACCTATGAGTATAGCAGAATATCATTAGGAATCATTTCATTGACTATTTTTTTTTCCTAGTCATTTTTTGTTCTATGTCTCTAAGCTATCCAGCCTTTGGTTCCTGGCCCTCCAGCTAGTGTCATGTTCTCTTGTGGCATGGGTCTCAAGTTGGATCAGTCCTTGGTTGGTCACTCCCACACAAGTTCTGTCCAACTTTTATTGCAGCACATTTTGAAGGCAGAACAAATTGTACGTCAAAGGCTTCATGGCTGGACGAGTGTCCCAAACTCTCTACTGGAAGCATTTCCTGGTTACAGAAGGTGTCTGATTCTTGCTCTGTACCCTCCATTACAAGGAGTCTTCACTAGAGTCGCCCTTACAGATTTCATGGCGTTTACATTATACTAGGTTTCTACTTCACACATGAAATGTCCTTCATTTCCAGTCTTCTCTACCAGTACTCTCTCCATCCATGCCTCCACCTGATTTCTCCTGTTCCCATTCATGCCAACCCTCAGCCCACCTGCTAAATCTATCCTATTTCCCCTCACCAGGAAGATCCATATGTTCCCACTTGAGTCTTCTTTGTCATCTAATCTCTCTGAGTCTGTGGACTGTAACATGACTGTCTTTTAATTTACCACTAATATCTACTTATAATTGAGCACATACCATGTTCATCTTTCTGGGTCTGGGTTACCTCACTCAGGATGATTTTTTTTCTAGTTTCATCCATTTGCCTGAAATTTTCATGATGTTATTTTTTTAAACAGTTGAGTAATAATCCATTGTGTAAATATACCACATTTTCTTTATCCATTCTTCATCTGAGGGACATCTAGGTTTTTTCCAGTTTCTGGCTATTATGAATAAAGCTGATGTGAACATAGTTGAGCAAGTGTCCTTGTGGTAGGATGAAGTGCCCTTTGGGTATATACCTAGGATTGGTATAGCTGGGTCTTGAGGTAGATCAATTCCTAATTTTCTAAAAAATCGCTATATTGATTTCCAAAGTGGCTGTACAATTTTGCACATCCCAATAGAGGAATGTTCCCCAAGCTCCACATCCTCACCAGCATTATCTGAGAAGACACATTTTTAAAAAGTCAGATCCAGATAGGTAGAAGTTTTTATATGATCCAGAAGGTTTTTTAAATGTCTTTATCAGTTATTCCTCTCTCCTGAAGACAGCCATCTTGCCTACTACTCAGATTCAACTACATCAGATCCTAGGAATGATCCTTCCTAGCTATGTGGGACATTACAATATTTAACAAGTAATATGCATTCACACCTTCCCTACCCACATGTATAAAATATTGTGCTTAGTCAGCAAAGGGAATTGTTAACAAGAATTCCTGGAAAGAAACTGTCTGCAAAGGCTGGTTGACTGATTAAATTTTCAATGACTGTGGATAATTTTGAATGTTGCAGGTTTAGAGCCTAATTACAATTTATCTTGGATATGTCTGGCCCATTAGTCATTCTTTTCACACCTCTGTGTCAGACATAATACCTCTGAAATTTATTAACTTTATTTTCTGAGGCAGGATTTCATCATGTAACTTTGGCTGACTTAAAGGTCACTATGTAAACCAAGTTGGCCTCAAATGCACAGAGATCTGCTTGCTTCTGCCTCCTAAGTGCTATGACTATGGGTTTCCACCACCATACCCACCCCTAGAATGTGTCAACTTAACAAACCCCTATCCTCCAACATACAAATGGAAAAGAATGCTATCAGATGGCATCTGAGGCCTGTAGTTGAGATTACTCCACCTTCCTGTAAACTTCACCAATATATTGTTTAAATGGCTTGATTTAGTACTTTTTTGTATGTTGAGGAGACATTCAGGCAGCTCCCCTTGCCCTTAATTGCCTCCAAGAACTTGTATATAAGACCCTGTTGCTGAAGACACAAAATAATTCAGACACAGGACATGAAGGAATTGAGCTGAAACTCACCTAGAACCCTCCTACCCCAGAACCAGCTCTTGCAGTATCAGAAGGTGCTATGCTGTCAAGAAAGACACACAACCAATAGTCCTACCCAGCTGTGTTGCCTACAACCCATAACAATGATCAGCATGGCAAGATATCCCCAAGGATACAATAGTGGCACCTCCTCAACAGTCATCTAATTGGAATTAAGGCCCATGTAATGGACACCTCTTGCCTGGTACCAGAAACCCAGTCAGCAACCAGTGGTGGTGGGTGAGCTCATGGAGTCTAATAAAAAGTTATAACTGCTACTTTCCCACCCAAACTAGAACAATTTTTAATTGTGTTCTAAATACTTACCCTTATTCCCACAGATAAGTGTAGCTGTTGCCACTCATCAGATAATCTTCTTCTGCAGCAGACAGAAACAATTACAAAATTATAACTGGTCAAATGCAGAGAACAACTACCTGTGGGTTGCCAAATCCCAGTTAGTACCTGTAAACATAAGCCATCCATCTAAGGCTCATGGAGTATCAATGGAAGAGTGGACAGAAAGATTGTAAGAGCCAGAGGTTCAGGGTGTCTGGTACAAGGTAGTATGTTCTATAGATTATAGTAAAGCTGCATCATGAAATCTCAAACATGATCACCTAAACAAATCCTGAAAAACAGCAACACTAGCTGATATGCCAATGAGGATATAGAAATTTTACAAGACCCCGCCCCCCATTAGATTAGCCAATCCCAAATGGTTAGCCCTAAACACACATACACATGACTAACTGAATGGACTCAACATAGAGAGAGAGGGGAACAATAATAATATTTTAAAAGAGGTGATAAATTTGAGAGGTAGGATGAAGAAGGAGTTGTAGGGGAGAGAAGATGGGGGAAAGTTTGTAAATATAATACTTGTGTATGTACTTCTCAAAACATTTAAATTTTTAAAAATTAATGGAGTATCCATGCAGTAGAATTCCATGCATTCCAAGTTAGGGGGTAAGGGGTTCATATCAGCAGCAATCATCCACCAATCAATAGGATCTACTTAGTGGCAACTGGATGTGGCCTGATCATGCCACAGTGTGGCCACATGGGTTCTTGTAGAGATTGCCTCAGTTTCTACCATCTCCCCAGCGATTGCCTCTTGCTTGATCCAGAGGAACCTGGAAACCCCTGGTTGGAGGTCATTCTGAAGTGGGGGTGAGGGCCCAGGGGCTGCTACTGGTGTGGGAAGTCCTTGCCTCTTGTAGGCCCAGCCTTAATGTCTGACATCCCAGGAACAGCAGACCCTGCACAAAGTGGATAACAGAGTTACTACCATGAGGAGTAAATAAGGAGAACAGTTTTACCAAAGAGAATGAGATACCACACCATGTCTGCCTGTAACATTGTTTTGAGTGCACCTTTAGAAAACTGTAATGTAACACAAACCCAGGACATTTTTGTAAAGTGTATGCTCTCTAGCGACTTTGTGTGAATTTTTATACAAGCACTGTTTTATTAATTACATAAAATATAAAAATAGTAAAAAATGAATGTGTTTCTGTTTCTATGATTTTCTTCAACAAATATAGTATTAAATAAAAAGCAAGCTTGAAGACAACATTGTGATTTGAATGTAAAATATTTGCATATGCTCATATTTGGTCCCCAGCTGGTTGCAATGTTTGAGGAAGTTGTGGAACTCTTAGAGTCTGGAACACTGGAAGTGCTGGAAGGAGCAGATATCACTAATGGCAGCCTAGCCTGGCCTTGCCTTTTGTTCACTGTGTGCTTCCTGGGTAGGTGTGTCATAGAGCCCGGCAGCCTCCCACTCCTGTGCCTTCCTGTCTGCTGCCATGTCTTCCCTGCCATGATGGACTATAACCCTAAGGAAGTAGATGGCAAAATAAATAATTTTTCTTTTAAAAAAAAAAGAAAGAAAGAAAGAACAAAATTGAAAAAAAAAATTAAGACGATAGATGAAAACATCCACCCACAGACAGGCAGAGACTACAGGAAACCAAAATACAGGAACTCTGAAAGAGCAACCAAAACTCACCTTGTGGCTTACTTGGGTCAGCAAGAGAATCTGAACATTAACAACAGAAGTTAAAAGGTGTAAAATGATATAACCAAACTAGAGTGGGTGCTGCCTCTACTAGCTCTAAGTATGTTGTAAAACTGGGGGAGATATAGAAGCACACCCAGAAAGACAGAGTGAAATCTTGCAAATCTCTGCTCCTCCTTAAAGCAATGATAACATAGGCCACGAATATAGTAAAAGTCCAACGTCTTTAGAAATCTGGAAATTAGCCAAAAGCCAAGAGTAACCGCTGGTATCAGTGACTGAAATTCAAAATCTAACTAATTGCCTCTGTTCTTTACCCTCTGAGGCCACTCCCTGTGAGCTGTTGCAGCTGAATCACTGACGCAGAGTCTCCGGAATTGGAATAGCTAGGGAGAAAAACATAAATAGAAACCTCAACCTGGTTGTTCCTCACATGATAATGGGTTGGGGGATGATCAAAACCCTGGCTAATGGGGTAAGTAGGCTGATGCCTGAAATTCCGTTCTTTTAAAGCCCTGGGATTCTGCAAGTGCACTAACTGGTTATATAAATGCACATGCTGGCAAAGAAGTGTGTGCATCAGTAGTATGAGACTGTGAGCAGGATATTACCTACAGCTAAATATTCATTGTTTTCCAGACAATGACAAATACCTTTTCATAAAATTACAAAAATGCTTTGATACATTTTCACTATATACTTTATCCCAAATCTTTATATGGCCAAAGGATACTGTTGGTGATGGGGCAGGGGGGGGGGGGCTGTTTATAATTCTTAGAAACTGCATGAAAAGAAGTTCATCCTCATTTCCTTTTTATCCAAACTGCATTTTCAATAAGACCCTAAGTTCTTACCTTGTCTCTTTCCAATGGTAACAACATTCACATTGTTCAGGATAAAAAATGATACCAATCAGCTATGAGAATTGATGTCAGAAAGAGTTTACAGGGCAAATTTCTTAGCAGAGAAGGAGATAAACCCACACTGTGAAATTCATCAGATGATTCCATTCATTTCAGGGCTTATAATATATGAAAGATTGTGATCTTGGCTATGCATACAGCCCAGCTGTTTCCTCAACATGTAGAAAGCCATGGTTTGATCTCCAACAACATATGGCATTGTGGTACCCTCTGTAATACCAGAATTTGGGGAGGAAGAGGCAGCAGGATCACCAGAATGTATCTTTAGAGATTCTTAGTATACTACACATAAATGCACACTTGGTTACAGGATTGGGAGGTGCTGCAAATGGATATTGTAACCACACATTGGAGCCATCTGGTTGAGCATCACTGCTGTTCAGCAGCAGTGGTATAGTTGAGACCACTCCCAACTACATGGATCACTGTCCCTCCCTACAGAAAAAAAAAAATGTGAGCTCCCTGAGGAGAAAGGACCCAGTGTTTAGGAAAAAGGTACTGTTTTCAGTTGTAAACATCCTCACATAAAAATAAGGCAGAACACGTGGAACAAGACACTGCAACTGAGGACTTTCACCTCAACAACACTACAGATTGCTCTAGCAGATGGCTACAACGTGTGGTTACAATTTCCATTTGCAGCACCCCCCCTTTGTTACCAGGTATTAATTTATACGTAGTATACTCAGAATTTCAAAAGATTTTTGTTATGGTCACCTACCTACAACTGTGGTTCTGTGTGTTGTTACAATGGACAAAGATCATTTCTGAGTTTCTTTAGAAGGAGCAATTGTTTTAAGAGTTTTAATTTCTGCATGTGGTATAAATTGCTAGATTCATCATATTGAGTTTTCTGTGTCATGGGCAGATTGGACATTTTCTTGGTCCCTGTGAATAGATGCACTATTTCTTGCCACCAGCCTAAGAATGGAAAATGATATTTGTCACATCCGGTTCAAAGGGGTAAATGACTTTCTCTCCTGCCTTTACACTGCAAAACTCTACAGTCACAGCATTGAGATAAAAGATGGCAGAGCCCCCTAATAACCTGGTTTCCTAATAGCAGAGCCCCTACCAAGCCTTTGTTGACCATTCACTTAAGAATAAAAATTTGTTACGTACAAATCTTGAAAACTAACTTGTTACAACAGAATTCATAAGCAGGATTTGGGTAGTTGATTGGGTTGATTGATTGATTGATTTGCTTGCCTAGTTTTATTTTTTATGTTTGTTCTGAGACAGAATTTCACTCTGTAGCCCAGGATGTACTGAAACTCACTATGTAGCCCAGGCTAATCTCACATGGCAATCCTCTTTCCTCAGCCTCCCACCTACTGGGATTACATACATGAACTTCTACATCTGGTTATGTCTACACTTAAAAAATTTTTTTACACCAGAGCATATTTGGCAACTGATATTAATATTCTATTATCTATCTCCATGAGTTTAAAGTTCTATACCTAAGTTTCCATCCTAACTTACATTACCAACCTAAAAACATCTTCTTAAACCTAGAACATCCTTTTAATTCCTAAACAACTTAAAATTTAACTGTGATACTATAACTACCTAGTCTTCAACCACATGAGAGACCTGAGAAGGATAAATACATCTGAATAAACAGGAAATGCAGAGCCAGCAACTTCCAAAACTAAGAAATGACAGACATCTGGCTGTTTGGACAGTCCCCAATTTCTCTCAATACATTGGAGCATCTATCTTTAGCCTTTTGGCCCAGTATCTCTGACAGACATTAATTGTACCCTGTCATGGCAGAGCTAAGCTGTCGACTTACCTGCTTTCAAGTTTTGTCCTTTTTGGACCATATTCTGTCTACAGTTGAAGCAAGGGCTTTCTCTTGCCCAGTGATAAGCGTGCCACTAATGCAGCCATCTCCAAATGGAGATTATTTGATGCTCATCATCTTCTTGGAGTAGAATGCGGGGGTGCTTTCAGGAGCTGACATGTCTCCCTATCAAAACATCTCAAGTTAAGAAAACGTCTTTGAATGCCATATTCTACAGATCTCTTGAGGTTTTTGAAGACCACCTATCTATCTCCGTATATTCTGATAAGCAAATGTTGCTTGTCTCTTAGCAACTTGATTTCTGATTAACTTAGAAAACATTGGTGATACACACTACACTAGTACCTACCAAAATGACAAGGTTTAGGAGGTTAGACCCAGGGATTTCTCTTTTTCTTTTCTCTATCCTTCTTTCTCACCTATGTAGAGGGAAAAGACTTGAAAAGAAGAAGAGGGGGGATACAGATGTGATATAGGAATGATAAAGAAAAAGGGATAGACTATTGAATATGCTCTTATATATTTGTATATTGATACAAAATTAAGGTTAACTCTTTTTAAGGTAATTTACCTATGTAATGCTTAAAAATGCATTGTGAACTTTTGGCCTTTCAATAGCAACTGTCACAAACTGTTTAGGATAATTAAGAATCTCAAACTAATAGTCATTCAAACTTGTCATTTTGTTAGGTAAGTTAGTCTGTTTAAAATCTCCTGTAGATTCTCTTTTATTTTAGTAAGGGTCAAAAATGAAGAGTCACATTTCTATTTCATCTATTTAAATCACTTTCCATCTATAAAAGGAAAAAGCTACATAATAAAATAGGACCATGAGCCACGAAAACAGTTCCCAGATTTATTTCTTAAACCATAGTACAACTAAAAGCAGTTTTCAATTTAGCAAAAAAAAAAAAAAAAACTTGATTTCTGATTAACGTAGAAAACATCGGTGATACACTATACTAGTACCTCGAAAAATGACAAGGTTTAGGAGATTAGACCCAGGGATTTCTCTCTTTTTTTCTCTCTATCCTTCTACTTCAGTAACACTAATTACTAGTTCACAAACAGTTAAGGGATGTATTTCACTTCATAAAGCACTCTCACAAAAAAACATCTTGCACATAGGAATTTCAGTATTTATGGCAAGTCTTACTGAAACTGGCAAATCACGTGTCTGTTACTGGCTTAAAATGGTACTGCACAGTGAGCTCTCACAAATATCTCAGCTAGCAAATCAGGGCTGCTGCAGGCTGCTTTGGACTCTGGCTGCCAACTGAACCGCTTGACTTTACCTTCAGAAAACAGAATCGCTTTGGGAAAGTAAGAAAATGGAAATTCACTGTCTCCTATTATTTTTTTTTTTTAGATGCAGTTTATACATGTATCTTTTGCTTTCTCTCAACACAAAAGAAAGTCATGGGGATGAAGCAAGAGGTGAAGCAGACCCTGCTGGAAGGACCTTGAGTTCACACAGCAGGGCTCTAAACCTCCTGTCATCACATCATCTTCATTTCTGCAGCTGAAATTAGGCTATTGTGGCTTTACAATTCCAAGACAAGAAGAAAGATTTATTTAATGATGATCAGAGTTCCTTAATCTTAAGTGTAGCAATTGTTTTCATTTTGTGGTATTCTATGAAGAAATGGTAATTGCCAGAGATCAACTAAAGCTCAGTCTAGGTGATAGAATATACTATTCAGTGATTTTCATCTCTTTATATTCTTTTATGTTCCTGGATTTTTATGTTGAGCACATATTTCTTCTTTTGCAAGTTTTAAAAGTGTATTTTTTTTTTATTTCTGTGTTTGTGTAGGCCGCTTGCCCTGGCATACACAGATAGGTCAGGGGGAAGCTTAGAGGGCAGAATAGCTTCTTTCCTTGTACCACATGGGTTCCAAAGACTGAACTCAGGTCACCTGGATAGGCAGTAATTGGCTTCACCTACTCAGCCATCTAGCTAAGCCCAGATGTACCCTCCCCCAACACAAGCAAAACCAAACTAAACAACAAGCAAAGACTGGTTGACTTGCTTTCTAACAGTTCTAGAGTTTGTGAGTAAACATTCAGGGATCGGGTCAATTTGGTTTATGGTTGAGGGCTTTCTTTATATCTTCTTAGTGTCTTCAAAAATGGAAAAGTACTCAGAAGTCTTTTCTAAGAGGTTATAACTGCCTCTGTTGGATCAGTCCACACCTTCCTGACCTCGATTAATATTACTGACTTCTTTAAAAAGCCCCCATTTTCAAACAAATCCCTCTTGGGATATATATCATTTCAGCATATACATGAGTAGGCATTTAATCCGTGATCGCCAATGCTGGTAGTTTTATGTCAGCTTGACACAAACAAGAGTTATTTGAAAGGAGGGAACTTCAGTTGAGAAAATGCCTCCATAAGGCATGGCTGTGGCTAAGGGCATTTTCTTAATTACTGACTGATGGGAGAAGGCCCAGACTGTTTTGCTGGAACCATCCCTGGACTGATGTTCCTGGGTTCTATAAGAAAGCAAGCTGAGCAAGCCTTGGGGAACAAGCCAGCAAACAGCACCACTTCATAGTCTCTGAAAAATCAGCTCTTGTCTCCAAGTTCCTGCCTTGTTTGAGTTCCTATCTTGATTTCCTTCCATTATGAATAGCAAAATAAAAATGTAAGCCTAATAGTCCCTTTCTTCCCTGACTTGCCTTTTGGTCATGGTGTTTCAACACAGCAATAGAGACACAAACTAAGACAAACTGTCCTCCATTCTTAAAACATTGTTTCAAATTTGAAAAATAAATACAGCCAAAGTTAGTATTTGCTATTGATATCTATGAACACTTTCTTCCCTATTTGATCCATTCAGTAAAGTACTATTGATCACTTGGGATATCATGTTGTATCTTTATTGCTTCTTTTAATTTTAACAAATTAAAACTAAAATGTTTACTTTGTTTGGAAACAGATTAAAATAGTGGTAGGGGATGAGGTTTTCACCCCATGTCCCTGCAAAGAATCCTAACCCTTCTACTCACAGCTGTGATTTTAGAAAAATGGTCAAACCAACATTTAAAGACTGGGTAGGACAAGGTAAAGGTTTGTATATAGCTGTCTCTTTGGGCTGTTACCAGGCTTTTTGATTACTTATTGGGTTCCTATATCTACCATCCTTCTCCACCACAATCCCTTCCAACCCCCAAATACTAGGTGGGTGAGAAAGAAGGTGAGATGGGAAAGGTAGTGTTGATGTCTTTAGACTATTTCCTACTAATTAGCAGTGTCGAGTTTGGAGGGTGACTCCAAACTTTGCCATTAGGATATCTTCAACCAGTAACCAGTAATCCAGAAATCCAGAAATCCAGCAAACAGCAATAGCAAAGCAGCAGCAGGAGGAGCAACAGCTGCCACAGGACCTCTCAGAGCTCTCACATTTATACCCTCTCAAGAGTCCCCATAATGCCAAACGTAAACTATCTGCAGCTGGCAAAAATAACACACCTCCTAGAGCATGAGACAAATTATAGTTAGCAGCTATGGACAATCTGAAGCAGTCCCAAATCCCAAACCTGGAATTAAAACAAAAACATATTCACATAACATAACCGTTTTGTTTTGTTTTTTTAAGAAACCAAAATTCTCACTATATGGTACCAACTCTGTATTCTTCTCTAAGATGTTATATCTTATCTGAAACTCTATAGACTACTATAAGTATCCTAGATTCCCTTCATTGCTGAATTCCAGATAAGTTTTTTCAATGGGAATACTGGCTGGTGGTTGAATGGTAAATGGATACTTTCAGCATCGTCTTACTACTTACAGATGAAAACATCAATGCTCTTCCTGATTAACTCCAAATACTCCCAGCTCTCTGTGAACCATCTGCATTGAGTCCCTTCAGAATTATCAGTCAGATGCTGTGCAGCAAAATCTAAGCACTGGGTAACTTATGATTCAATCTCACAACCAATATCCCTTGCTGTATGTTTCTACTCCAAGAACCAAGAACTGTGAAGCCCTCATCTCAGAAATTCAAGCATCAGTTTTGAAGGTAGTATTGGCTATCTGTCCTTTCATCTCCTAGATTCCAGCAATTTAATTCTACCACCCCTTCACCAGCCAGATGTCTACAAGTGTCCCAGCTATCTAAGGTAGTATCTCTATTATCTATACTTACAATGCATCAGAAAATCACACGTTTTAGCCTATGAATTGCTTAAGAATAATCAAAATATTTCACATAAATTCCATCACATCAAGGTCTACTGCACTCTATTAATAAGAGATTGATCAATAAACATGACTATAGCAACACATCTTCAAGAATATTCTAGAACATACAATCTCTGCACTCATTCCAATGGGCAGTTTTATCTTCCTAAGGCAATAATCAGTAAATTCATCTCTTCAAATTAATGCATCATCCCTTCCTCAAATGACTAACTTTTGTCATCTTACTTTTTCACCCATTTTCCCTTGGGATAAAGACAAAGAAAATAGAGTGTGTCAAACAATATTGCTTTTAAAGAATCTCTACTTTAATTCCTCAGGAGTTCCCAAAAGATTTTTCAACTGAGTAAGACTTCTTTCACAAGAGCAATCAGAATACAAAATTTTTGTCCTTGCATTCAATTTTCAGTTGTGACATGGGTTGTCACTCAAGTGAAATGTACCAGACAGATACAATCTCTCTCTCATTCCAGGTAAAGAAAAAATTCAATATATTTCCAGCATTTCCTGATAGACTCAATAACAAATAAGTAGAAGAAATGTTATCAAGTCAAGAAATATGATATTAGTTGCTATAGTCTTCTGATGAATTCTGAAGCCTCCAAAATTCTTAATATAAGAGGAACATACCTGGATCCTGTATATCACACATAGGAAGAGTGAGGTAGTTTTAAAAAAACTGAAGGAAATCAATGTATATCTATATACATTTATATTACTTTTTGTGACAAAAGCAAGTGAACTCCTTTTTTAAGCCTCAAATACAAGACAACTGTGTTAACTATGCTGTGTGGTTTTTCTCTATCATTATCTTGATGTATTCAGTGTTAGTGTTCCATTGGCCCCATTCTCCTTCTGAGTTCAGAAAAAATGGGAACGAGACACTGGGAAAATGTAAAGGTGATGCTGCACTGAAGTGAAAAGGTCAAGACCCATACCAGATCATCAAAATGCAATTGTGTCCTCAAGTTATCCCAAGAAGCAGAAGCTGCCCTTGTCACCTGAAAAGAAATTCTTCCCTAAACTTCAGGTATAAGAGGGCTACATAGATATGTTGTCTCAAAGACAACAGGCATCTCAGTCAGAGGCATCAAATCTTCCATTGTGAGCTGACCCAGGAAGAGAAGCCTACATTCACCCACAGGCCTGCACTCAGGAACCAGTGAGTATACCACCTGGTTGGCTATCACAGTGCCCCTGAGTGATGCCTTTGGTTTTCAAGTTCACCATGTCTTCTCAGTCTGCAACTGTTACTTTTTCTATTCCATGGCAAACACTAGGGTATTCAAATTTCTACTGTTCTGCAGTAAAGGCAAGCAAAAAGACCCTGCTCAACCATCAGCAGTCAGCACTTTCCAAGATCCAATCCTTTTGGGGCTGAAAATGGATATATCTCCCCCCACCAAAAAAAATAAAATAAAATAAAAGGTCAAACACATAAATAAAATAGTCTTTAAAACAAATGAACAAATACTTCCTGGTTGGTCCAGATCCCGTGCTTTATAAATGGAGTGATTATAGCATTTCATTGTTGGTCTCTCTCTCTCTCTCTCTCTCTCTCTCTCTCTCTCTCCTCTTGTGTGTGTGTGTATGTGCATGTCCTGTAGTCCATGCAGCTTGTATAAACTAAGGAGGAAAAGAGCCCAATGCAGAACATAGTGCTGACTTCCTCCTCACTGGTACCATTGACAAGAGTGACATCTCAGGGTTGTTTCCTTCTCTAGTCTACTCAGATGCAATAATCCAGAGTAATTTTCAAATAACTCATCATAGTTTAAGTCAATTCTGTTAAGGTCTAAATGGAGTTATTATTTGAAGGTCTTCCAATAACAAACACCGTAGAAATATAGAAATTAAAGTTAAATGGAGCTATTTGTTTTGATCACAAATGAAGACACTTAGGCAAACTCCATTGTCTTTCCAGAAAGAATGTTCAGCCTTAGGAGATGAATGCTATACAGACTAACAGTTTTTGTATCAATTTTAATGAACACAAGGGAAATAAGAGTTCATAGTCCCAATTCCATTCCATTCTTCCCAAAACATAAACTGATCATTTCATTGTGGATTTTATTTTTGAGACAGTGTCTCTCTATGTAGTCCTGGCTGTCCTGGACCTCACTATGTGAACTAGGCTTGGCTAGAACTCACAAAGATACACCTGTTTCTCCCTCCTAAGAACTAGGATTAAAGACATACACCAGCATGTCCATCCTGGTTTGTGGTTCCTAACACTTAGCTCTCAATCAAGTACTACAAAGGCTGAACTTCTTGTCTGTCCCTTTGGGCACTTCTCTGGTTTGAATATTCAGATTGAATGTGTGTTGTTTTCAAGCTTTCCAGTTAATCAGCAGTGGGCTATTTTTGAGTAATCTATTCCCTCTGTAATTAGTAAAATACATCCTAAGAGAAAACAAAGAAGTCAAATTGTCTTTGTGACATAATCTTTTACACAGATAATTCTAAACAAACTACACCACACACAAAAAACTAGCACATAAATTCAGTAAAAGTTGTAGGATATAAAATCTTATGTGATTTCTATGTGTTTATAGCAAACTATCCAAAAGGATAAATGATGGGGTGGTGTTAAGCATTCTAAATGTTGATTGGTCCTGTTTGCTGCCTGTTACTCAATAATTGTCTCTGATTGTTTAAATAAACGCTGAGGCCTGGAGATTGGGCAAAGGCAGAGATAGGTGTGACTAAGGTGCAAAGGCTTTTTGAGAGAGAGAGCATCTTGAGAAAAAGAAGGCTGGAGAAGAAGCCAGGACCAAACAAGGAGGACACGCCATGGGTAGATTAAAGAAGATCCTTCCACATGGCCTGGAACATTGGCTTAGCGTGGAGAAAAATAGTCTAGAGGGATATATATATATATATGGGCTCATATTTGGGTAGTAAAATTATGAGCTAACTTAGATGGGCTAGGATTGTACACTTCAGGCAGTCAAGGCTTGTTAAAATTCACGTGGTGTCTTTGTGTATTCATTTATAATGGTGAGATAAGGATTAACATCACTGTGAACCAATTAAATATAATATAAATACTGGGTAAATAATTTAATTAGTCATTTTTTTTCTGCATATGGTGCCCAGCGTATGGCAATTAGAACCCATGCTTACAGCCTAAGAAGGCCCGGATGAAAAGTAACTTCCTAGCCAAAGAGCAGGGAGCCAAACCCAAATACATTTCAAAGGAGCAGCTCCCTTAACAAAATCTACTGCCTTACAGCAAAGGTGGAAGGAAGCTTAGCTCTCTTTATATGCTAAATAACCAGCAGCCTTCTAAACAGAATTTGAGAATGGAATTAACAGCCTAAATTAAAATGGAGAAATTGATAATGTCTCAATATGTTTGGATTCCAATTGAGTTTGTACCTCTTAACATACAGATGATTTTTACACTGACAATTGTGGTTCTATGTATACTTTTTGAGAAAGATTTGACTAGGATAAGCTTAAGGATATCTGTAAGGGAAAGAGTTTACAGATGAAATGCTAAGCTGCTGACAATAACAATGGGGGGATCAGGGAGGCCCTGCCCAATAGAAAAGAAATTGATGGCAGCTGGAGCTCACAAATGCCTGATTATTACTAGGTGCTTATCAAGAGTATCTGGGAAAGGCCCACCAAGGATATACAGTCAAAGATAGATTTCAGGAATAATAAACAGAACTTTAATTACAACATGGGATGACAATTAGACCAAGGCTTTTGGAATATTGTTTCTTTGCTTTATTTTTGATGAGATATCTTTGATTTTACTATATCAGGAGGTAAAAGGATATGTTTGTTGTTTGGCAGTGCTAAAATAGAAGAGATTTTTAAAGATATAAAGTGAAAGGGATCACAAACCAGTCTCCTTACAAGTGGGGCTCCCACAGGAAAACTGGTTTCACAAGGGAGATTTTAGACCTTAAGGGAGATATGTTAATTGTTGGGTGTGATGGTGCATACCTTTAATCCCAGCATTTGTAAGATAAAGACAGGTGAATCTCTGACCTTCACCAAGGTCAGCCTAGTCTACAAAGTAAATCCAAGATAAAGATATACAGAAAAATCCTGTCTCAAAAGAAAAAATAGGAAGATGTTATTTGTGAAAAATTATATATTTTCAGAGCAAAGGGACCAAACACCAAAGAAGACAAGACAAGCCCAGATGGTCCAGCTCACAGATTGTTCCAGCCAGGACTTCATTGAAGCCCTGAACTTTCCCACCCAAAGTTCAATGGACTACAAACTGCTCAGGACTTTCAAATTGCTGAGCACATAGAGACTGGACAACAAATGTTATTATTAAATTGCTTAACCATTTTTTTCCATTTTATTTGGGCCCCCAAACAGGTTTTCTACATCCCAATTCAGCAGGAAGAAATTTTAAGAGAGCAATGCCCCATTCCCAAAAGGTGGGGTGGGTGATTTTTTTTTGGTCATTTGATGTGTTATAAATGTTAATTAGGGGTAATGGTTACAAATTATTAAATGGTCTTATTAAGCAAGGTATAGGAGGTTAGACTCAAGGACTTTTCTATTTCATTTTCTTTTCTCTATCCTTCTTTCTCTCTTATATGGAGGGAAAGGACTTGAAAAGAAAAAAAAGGGGATATATGTATATAATATAGAAATAAGATATAAGGATAGATTATTGAATTTGCTCTAAAACTTAAAACTGTTGTTATTCTTAAAATAAAGTTTTCTTTTGATACATTGGTATAGAATTTTGTATATTGATAAAAAATAAGATTAATTTTGATAGAATTTGACAGTTTGTTTGTTCAAGATGATAGATATATTTATAAATCAATAGATGTCTGAAAAACCCTCAGAGATGTACCAAAAATGGCATTTAAAGATACTATTATTTTAAGAATTGTTTGACATTAAGACAGTCAGCTCCTGACAGCTCCCATTTGACTTGGAAGAAAACAATGAGCATCAAAAAGAAATCTCCCATCAGGAGATAATTCCTATTGGGCAAAAATGCCCCTGCTCTCTCAACAGACTATATACAGTCCAAAGATGGACCAAAGCTTAAATGCAGGTAAGTTGATGTCCTGATTCTGCAGAGACAGAATGGGAAAATCCTTATTTCCTGCTGCACAATTATGTCTGTGAGATACACTTGGCCAGAAGGTTGAAGATGATGCTCCAATGGTATTGAGAGATATTTGGTACTGTCTAGACAACAAACTGTCATTTTTTTTTCTCTTTGGAAGCTGCTCTTCTGTGCTTCCTACTCACTCAAATAATAACTTTATTCCTTCTTATGTCTTTGATGGGGTTGAAGAAATAATAGCTATAAAATTTCAATTAAACTTGAGTTATTTAGGATTTAAAAGGAAATATAGGATACGATAAAAAATATTTAGGTTCAGAACTTTAGACACACCAAGATAGGTGATTTTTTTTCTTCTTCAAGATTGCCTGATACAAATAGGCTAAACATTATATGTGTACCTTTTATGTATAGTTTTCTTGATTGTTTCATATTTGTTCTTACTGTTTTTACTATATAAGTTTAAAAAATTAGCCTTTTTTGTTTTTCTTTCCTCCTTTGTTTTTGCTTGTGATTTTTTTTAATAATTTATTTTTTATTTCTTCAAGTTACATCTCAATCACAATCCCCTCCCTATTCCCCCCGAGGGAGATGATGGGGTGGTGTTAAGCATTCTAAATGTTGATTGGTCCTGTTTGCTGTCTGTTACTTAATTGTCTCTGATTGGTTAAATAAATGCTGAGGCCTGGAGATTGGGCAAAGGTAGAGATAGGTGGGACTAAGGTGTGAGGGCTTTTTGAGAGAGAGAGCATCTTGAGAAGAAGAAGGCTGGAGAAGAAGCCAGGAGCAAACAAGGAGAACACCATGGGGTAGATTAAAGAAGATCCTTCCATGTGGCCCGGAACATCGGCTTAGCATGGAGAATAATAGTCCAGAGGGATATATATAAATATATGGTCATATTTGGGTAATAAAATTATGAGCTAGCTTAGATGGGCTAGGATTGCACAACTCAGACCTAGGTTTGTTAAAATCCACATGGGGTCTATGTATTCATTTATAATGGCAGGTTAAGGATTAACACCGCTGACCAATTAAAGATAACATAAATACTGGTTAAATAGTTTAATTAGCCAATTTTTTCTACAGATAATTGAGATGCTTAGAACACAATTCCACTTATCATAAAAACTAAAAATAAAATAATTGTGTATAAATTTAATGAACAGTGAAATACTTTTACTGTTCCAAGAAATATAAATATTAGTTTCAAAACTTTAAAAACACAAAAAATGACAAGATAGTGCATGTTAATGGATTTAAATAATTCATATTTAAATGTCCATCCATACTGCTCAGGTTTAGATACCGATTTAGTGCAATTTCAGTTACAATTCCAAAGCCATTTTTTTTTTTTACAGAAATAGTAAAACAATATTGAAATTTGTGTGGCATTACAAAATAGTACAACTAGCTGAAGCAAACCAGAACAAAGTTAAAGGTATCGTACTACCAGACTCAAAACAGAAAGCAGTTTTAAGCAAAACAACATGGCACTGGCACTTTAAAAAAATCATCAAAGGATGGAATGATAGAAACTCCACATGTATGGCCAATTGACTTTTGACAAAGTCACCAAAATATACAATAGAAAAATGGCATTCAGTCAATGAATGATGCTGAGAAAACTGGCTATTTATTTTCAGAATAATGACATTAGAACATTAAATTAGAGCTGGCACAAAAACTCAAAATAGTTGACAATGTACATATAAGATCTGCAATGGTAAACTAAAAGACCAAAAACACGGGGGCAGCTTCACAATATTGGTCTGAGCAAATTTTGCATTGGAAATTACCCTCATAATTAAAGTAATAAAATTAGAAATTTAAAAATGGGGTTGCTTTTTCATAGCAAAATAAATATTCAGCTAAGTAAAGGGACAAACTGCAGATGAGAGGAGCATTTGCAAACTGTACTTCTGAGAGAAGGTTAATATTTGAAATATGTAAAGAGCTTAAACAACCAAAAGGCAAGAAAGAAAAAACAATTAAAAATGGGCAAAAGATTTAACTGACATGTCTGGAAAAGAAAAACATAATAATTACTAACAAGTTCATTTTAAAATACTCAGCATCATTAGTTGTTACGGAGATGCAACTTAAAGTTAAATCACTCCTTAGAATATCTTTTCTTTTAAAAAAAGATAATAGAAAAAAAGCTTTAGAAAGGATATGGAGAAAGGAACTTCGTTCTGTTGGCTGGAATGCACATTAGTAAAGCATTGTAGAAAACTACACATATTTTCCTCAAAAAAAAAAAAAAAAAAAAAGAATATCACATGATCCAGCAGCCCTTCAACTGGAAATATGCCTTTAGGAATTGAAACCAGTGTGGTAAGGGGATGTCTGTTCTCTCATTTATTTCATCATTGTTTACAACAACCAAGATACGGATTCAAACCAAGTGTCCCTCAGTTCTCTGAATAGAGAATGGAAGTGTGGTGCACCGTGGGAAATTAGCCAGACTTTTAAAAGGATGCAGTTCTCTTATTTGGAAGATGGGTAAATGTCATGGGTTATTTTTCTTTAATGACTTAGTGGAGGCTCTTCAGGGGCATGCAGATCACCCTAGTGCCTGGCAGCAAAAGGACCTTTTCAAAGCCATGGAAACTGCAGGAAGTCTTCTCAATGCAGTCATACTTTGAAAGATGCTAGCTGAAGCTTTCGACTGCTGAACATTGCTCAGCTGCTGCTGGTAACTGCTTCATTTTGAAGGACCCAGGACTGGCCAGGACAGGCTAAGACTTGCGACCCGGGAGGGGCAGAGAAAAGCCTGCCGTAAGTGCCCAGTGGAGGGGCATGGCTACAAATCCACAGAAGCTGAGGGAACTGCCAGTCTCCATGAGAGAGAGAGAGAGAGAGAGAGAGAGAGAGAGAGAGAGAGAGAGAGTCCGTCCTCAGGACATCTTGAAAGACCGTGAGACCACACCGTATATAAGCCAAGCAGCTTCACATGAAGCTCCCTCGGCCCCCACAGAGGAGATAGAAGTGCACATGGGAGAAGTGTGAAACAAAGTAAGCCGTCTGCCAACCTTTAGGTGACAATAGCCCTGAGGCAAATCAGCAGCAGTCAGAAGCCTCGGTAAATAAACTGAGAAATGTCAAGGAAACAGAGAGGCAGAGTCCGAAAAAGAGATTCTTACCACAAGCCAGCCCAAGAAAGCTGGTAGAAAAAGCATGGAACAGAACTTTCTGAGGGAAAGTTTATGAAAACCGAACAATGAAGATGTCCGGACAGAGGCCTAAGAGGGCCAGGCAGTGAGAGAAGTGCCAAGAGGTGGGCCGAGTTTGGAGGCGTGGTAAGGACCTCAAAAACAGGTAAAAGGGTGGCCCCTGTCACTGGAGGCTGTGCAAGGCTTTAAAATAAAAGACTAGGTCACATGCCACACAGCATCTATGCCATGTATAAATACCTGAAGCCGGCCACAAACTGAGAGGTTGAAACAAACTGATCCCACAAGCTAATTGGCAACGCTAGGCCAAGACAAAGCTGAGCCAAGCTGAAGATAAGTTTGCCATGACTGCCAGAATTAGACTGGATACACTTGAGGTGCGCCTGCAGATAGAAGGCTGACCAGGGTGCCTGCATGGATCTGTGCTAGAGAATCCTAATATCCTCTCAAGAGGGTTAAAATAGGATTGTTTAGGTGTTCTTAGGTATTAAGTGATCATAGGTATTAGGTTATAGGTTGTAGGCGTTTTATAGGTATTTCTAAGTATTAATAAATATGGGTGCTTTAAATAAAAATCTTCATTTACAGGTAAATATGCAGAAAATAATGTTAAGTGCCAGGCACAGAATGCAACTTCCACAGGATCTCATCTGAACATAGAGCGTGAATTAGTAGAACTCATAGAAAGACTTGAGAGCAGTAGAGGGTCTATGAAGTTATTAAGCTAAAGCCTAAAGTTTTAGCTAGCTCAAAATGCCTGGGACAGTTCCAGTTATGCAAGACAGCCAGTAGCACTTTCGTGTGTATCTCTTGCGTTTTGAGATGGGGGGGTGACTCCCTGTGTAGACAAGGCTGGCCCTCTCAGCAGTGACTCCCCCCCCCCGCCTCAGTCTACATCTATAAAAATTATTTATATAATGATTCATGAAGGCAACAAAATGGTGAAGTGATGAGGCAGTGAAGAAAATAATTTTATTTGGGGGGCAGCACAGCACGAGGAATGAGGAACTGTATTAAAGGGTCACAGCATTGGGAGGGTCAGGAACTACTGACCCAGTGTATGCTGAGTTGGGATGCAGAAGCGGGTTTTCCTGTGCTGAATGGACACAGTTTCGATCTCAAACAAAGAGAACTTAGTTTTGGGCACATTGGCACCATTCTGGGTGTGGGGAGGCATGCCTTTTGTCTCCTCATTTGAGAGACAGAGGCAGGTGGATCTCTGTGAGTTTGAGGACAGCCTAGACTACATGGCAAGTTCCAGGACCATCAGGGATGCTCAGGGAGACTCTGTCTCAAAATAAACTGCATGAAATAAAAAAAAAAAGTTTTAGATAGATAAAACAGTTTTGTGAGACTTATCCCATTGGGGTGACTATAATTAATATCAACACATTGTGCATTTCAAACTGGCTAAATATTATTTAAATGTATCATTATAAAATGTCTATAAAATGAGATAAAGGATCTGTCAATTTGCTTATGTAATCATTCCATGTTGTATACATATATAATACAATTATATATATGGTTAGTGTCTTAATATATGTATACAACATACAAAATTAATATAATTGGATTAATTATATATAATATATAATATAATTATATTAATTAACAAAATTAATACAATTTAAAATTTTAAGATGCTAACATTGGAAAAAAACTGCTCAGCTAAACACAAGAACCCTCATACTATTCCTTGTAGGGGTTAGATAAATTAGATTTAGAAAATATATAGGAGTTTCTGATACTGTCTCTTAATTCGGGGAATGAAGAGCATTATCAGCATGAAGTCAGCAAAAACAGGAAAGACTTAATAGACTGAAAAACAAGGTTGAAGTCAGGAAAAACAGGAAAGACTCAATAGACTTGAAGAAACAAAGTATCTGGCCTGACATTGTTTTCAGCTGCTAAGTGGGCGGAGCCCAAATTAAGCTGAAACAGAGTTCATCCTATTTAAGGACAGTGCATGGAGCCCAGAAAGAGAAGAGGCCCCTGATGCTAGAGAGCTCCAAGAGTCCTGCTGAAAAAAGTGCTGGCCATCATTTGATGGCCAGATTTCCCTGAAGCAGAAAGAAGCTGGTGAGCAAAGAAAGCCTGAGCAAGACACCAAAAGGCCAAAGACTAAACCCTGTGGCTCAGCTTTTGCCTAGAGGGGTTTGATCTGTCTGAACAGTGGCCTAAAAGAAATTGTGCCTGGCTTTAAGGACTGAGGCAGAGCAGCTGAGTTCCTGATTCAAAAGAAGTAAGTTGGCCTGCAGACGGCTGGGGTCTCCCACAGAGAAGAAAGCATGAAGCCTTATTTAAGGTGAGACTGCAATAACCAACTTACCCTGACGAACCTGCATCTGAGAGATCCAGAAAAAGGACTGCTAAGTGCGTTAAAGAATCTACAACAAAGACTGTGTTCCTGACGACTGAGGACCTGCCCCAGAGGTTATGAAAGTAGTTGTTATAATTATCAATAGGTTTAGTGGATAGGTTAAAGGGGTTGTAGGAATTTATAGGATTAATAGTTAAGAAATTGTTGGTGTTTGTTATAAGTGAATTTAGTAATAAATAAATAAGTGTTAAGTAATATTTTAAAAGTTCAGTTACAATTCCTTATAGCTATATGTCAGTCTATAATTATGACAAGTAATTTAAATGTCTTTTGTTTACATATTATAGTTTTGGATTTTGTTTTTATGACTTTTTGGTATGTGTGGCTATGAATCAGTGTCTGTATGTGTTTCTTGTGATTTTTCTTTGACTCCCCTTTCCCACAAATGTTTTGTTTGTTTATTTGTTTTGTCTTATTCTGGTTTGGCTTTATTTTATTTTATTTTTTATTGCTTCAGGTTACATTCCAACATATTTTATTTTATTAATGTTATTTTATATGCCTATTTGTCTTTTGATGAGAAGAGAAAGGGTATGGACTTGGGTGGGTGGGGAAGTAGAAGGATCTGGATGAATGGGAGAGGGGAAATGTATTCACAATATATTGTATAAATAAACATGTTTTCAACTTAAAAATAAATAAATACATACATAAATATAAATAAAACCAGAACAGGTTGTTAAAATGTTAATGTACAGATTGGCTGCTCAAAGTCACTGATGATATATTATTTAAGAACCTAGGAAATAAGGAGTTAAGAGCCTGGGCTATTGTCAAGGCTAATTGGTTGCTCTCCACAAACTGATGGTAAGCCCTATTGTTGGAGACAACACCTACACAACTCATTAAACACAGAAAAGTTGAGCTGTTGCCTACATAAAGCCTTTATCCCTGTGTACTAGTGTACATGGAAGGCACTCTGTACACTACCAAAGAAAACTCTTCAGTCTACAATGATGACCTGCCTGCAAGATGAGTTGGTGCAATAATGGCACAAAGCTCATGAGAGTAAACAGCCAATATCTGACTGGATTGAAGGCCCACTCCATGAAATAGAACCTATCTTTGATCAAGTGACCAAGAACCTAAAACCATACAGGCTAGGGTCCTAGGGGAAAACCAAATACTAGTGTTCTGTTAAAAGAATGTAGCCATAAATGTTTCCTAATGACATTCTGCTACACTCATAGATCAGTGCCTTGATCAGCCATCATCAGAGAAGTTTCCTCCTTCAGTAGAAAGAAACAAATACCAAAATCCACAGCTGGACAGTGTATAGAGTGAGAGATCTTGGAACATTCAGTCCTAAATGGAATGTCCCCATCAAATCTCTCTCCTCTGAACTCAGGGAACACTGTGGAGGGGAGGAGGAAATATTGTAAGAGTCATAGGGGATGGAGGGCACTGCCATTATGAGCTTTCATAGACACAAGCATTATAATCTATAAATAAAAACAGATGTTTATGACAAGATACGACAGTGAGTATATTACCTTTATTGTGCAAGCATGTTTGGCTGGCTTGAAACATTGGCTTAACTCAGCACATTTCTTAGTTTTTATGCATTAAAGTGAGGAAAGCTTTAAAAGCCTATGAAATAAATCATGCCTCGCCAGGCTGAAGCAAGTGTAAGTACTTGTAGTCACCAGACAAGGAATCCTATAGTCCTAGGAAGGCTTTAGTCCTAAGTGAATAGATAACTTCCCCAGGAAGCTCACTGACTATTTTAAACTATCAGTTCTTCAGGCTATCTTCCAGGCTATCTGAGTTACATTTGTCTCCTACAAATCTCTCAGGTAAAAAAAAATCTACAAGAGAAAGTATAATTCCTATGGACACCTAAGAATGATCTTGGGGTGAGAAATTTTTCTCTTTACTAGTGTCTTACCATCTTTTCCTATTCCTTCCCACCACCTTAACCAAGACACTTGTGAAACCAGGACAATGTTTCTATTTTAACTCATAAGAAGCATTAAAAGCTCCATGATCCAAGACAAACAGAGAGGGTTATCTATGTGGTTGGATAGCATTGAAAAAAAAGAATGAACTGGTTTTTGTTTTGTTTCTTTATTTGTTTTTTTTTTCTCTGAAGGATTCTATTATTGTTGGACCACTTTCCAAGTATTTTTTTTTAAAGTCATGTAAATTTATATATTTTTACTGCAGATAAATTGACCTTAGAACAGGTATGAATCTCATCTATACATGCTGGTGTCAAAAATTGTAAACTTATTTTCTATAACAACAGGATTCTGTCCTAACTTGCATTACCAACTTAAAACATCTTCTTAGACCTAGAATATCCTTTTAATTCCTAAACAACTTAAAATTTAACTGTGAGACTATAACTAGTCTTCAACCACATCAGAGACCTGAGAAGGATAAATATATCTGATTACACAGGAAGTGCAAAGCCAGCAGCTTCCAAAACTAAGAAATGACAGACAACTGGCTGCCTGGACTGTTCCAAATTTCTCTCAATATATTGGAGCATCTATCTTCAGGCTTTTGGCCCAGTATCTCTGACAGACATTAACTGTAAAGCAGGAATTATGAAGGATTTGCCTACCCTGTCTTAGCACAGCTAGGCTGTCGACTTAACCTGCTTTCAATTTTGCCCTTTTTGGACAGCATTCTGTCTACAGTTGAAGCAAGGACTTTCTCTTGCCCAATGACAAGCTTGACACTAATGCAGCCAATCGCCAAATGTTGGTTTTCAAATACAACTTCTCCTGTATTAATACAGTGTGATATTTTGGGCCTTTAAAGTAGTTCATCTATCAGAATGGCTAAGATCAAAAGCTCATATGACAGCACATGCTGGTGAGGGTGTGGAGAAAGGGGAATACTCCTCCATTGCTGGTGGGAGTGCAGACTTGTGCAACCACTATGGAGGTCATTCTGGTGATATCTTAGAAAACTTGGAATAGCTCTTTCTCGGGACCCACTTCTGGGTATACATCCGAATGATTCCTCACTAAACCACAAGGAAGTTGTCTCATCTATGTTCATAGCAGCTTTATTTGTAATAGGTAGAAACTGGAAACAACTCAGATTTCCCTCAGCTGAAGAATGGATTAAAAAACTATGGTACATTTACACAATGGAATACTACTCAGCTATCAGAAACATGGAAATTATGCAATTTGCAGCCAAATGGATGGAACAAGAAAAGCTCATCCTGAGTGAGCTAACCTAGACTCAGAAGGATGCACATGGCATTATTCACTGATAGTCAGATTTTAGCCATATAATACAGGATATCTTTACTACAACCAATGCACCAAAGGGAACATGGACATAGACTTTTTCTTTCTCTCCCTGGCAATGAGACACTTTTCCCTAGTGGTACTGCCTTGTAGGCCCCCAGTGTATGGGGAGGCTCTTGACCCTCATATGACTGCTGAACTGGGGCAGGGGACTGTTATATAGGGACACTCCACTCCAGAGGAGTGGAATGGAAGGGTTAGGGGGTAGAGGGTGGGAGGGTGGGACTGGGAAGGGTGGAAAGAGGACACTATGATAGAGATGTAACTTGAAGCAATAAATAAATTTTAAAAAATTTTTTAAAAAGAAAAAATAATAAAGACTTTATTTTATAAAAAATAAATAAATAAAGTATTTCACCTCAGGCTAGAATTTCCTCAAGTACCTTTGTAAACTAAACAAAAATATGAATTGAATATACATTAAGATGCTGTAATAGCTTTGCTAATTTTTGCTGTTAGTTGAAAAGATTGCACACAAAAATCTATAGCTGTGTATAGCCTTTGGAACATAACTTAGCTGAGCCTGCTCATCAGGAGGGTCATCAGCACATACAAGATCCTTGTGCCAGCTAGGAAAGTGTGTCTGCTCAGGGGGAATGGGACAGAAACTAACTGTCCTTTGCACAACTTTCTTACAAATGAAAGTTTCTTGGGGGAACTAGGGCTGGAAGAAATGAAGAACTTGTGCTTCTGAAAATTGAGTGGAGAGTAGAAAAAAGCAAAGCTTTCATTACAATGAAAGAATCTTACATCACAAGTGAAAGAAACTAAGATTCTGGCCCTGGGTACAGGTTAAAGGTTAAAGTTGGTTACTTGGCATCAGGTATCAGGAAAGCCAAAGTACTCTTGTATTTCTAGGTTTCATTCTCCATGCTTAACTGCTGTCTTTTCCTTCCCACAACCCCACTGAGCTCAATTCTAATGCCTCCATGTGATTCCTCTTGTAACCCTGCTGGTCTTGGTGTTCACGCTAACAGCTTTTTTCATACTGGATGCTGTTTTTTTCTGTTTCTGTCTATGTAGGTGAGATTTTATGGTCGGGTTATGTCTAGTGCTTATGCCTGAATTCCTCCCATTTTACCCACATCTTACAGGTAATGGGGTGGCCAGAAATGAATATGTTGCTCATGGTAGCACTAAACAGATGCACTGCCTTTTGAAACTGGGATGAAAGCCCTTGGTCTATACTTTTTAATGCCCATCTTTCATTTAAGATTTGAATATAATCTTCTATATACAATAACACCAATTACATTTCTGTTCCTCACATTTATCCCTCTAGAGGCTTCCATGTAATTTATATTATTTCAGTATTCATAGTGTTTCCATTTTTAATCTGAACATTACAGAAATTTTTCAAATAAACATTAAAAATTACTGTTAAGAGCAAAATTCTTCAAGATTCCCTATTTGCAATTGTCCCATTTAGAAAATGCCACACGAAATCTATTTACATAATAAATTCCAACAGATTGCTGTAAAAACTAACAGGATTACAAGGCATTATAATTAACCTTTTGCTTTGACACACAGCAAAATAACAATGCACTCCAAATTATATTGTTTTCAAATATATTTTGTCAAAGAAAAAAATGTTCTCAAATGTATCAAGTCAAAGGGTGAATTTTCTGTTCTGACAATATGAATCACAGAGCTACACATGATTTTATGACATTTACGAAATGTGAAGTATGCAATAAAAATGATTTCTGAAAATAAATGATAAATTCAAAATGCATATGTTCTTTTGATATATACAAGAATAAAATTAATTAGTTAATAATAAATTAATAAACAAACAAACACTATTTTACCATGCATCAGAGGAAGGCAAATAAGTTCAATCCAACAAAATAAAATGTTTTTTCCCCAAAGTGAAGAAGCACTTCATCATTAAGAAAAGCTGATAACCACACACAGAAACTGTCAAATTAAGAAGTTATGTTGTAACAAGGAAAAACTCTAATTGTTGCATCTTAAAACATTTGTCAATTGTTCTTTTTGTTTTGCTGGGCATATTTATTCACAATATGTAAGAGCAAAGGAAACATTCAGGAGATAAAATGCCAATCAAATGATTGTTTAAATATCTGAAACAGACTTCTCTTTTCTTTTTTTCTTTTTAAATGACCACTGTTTAAGCCCTGAAAACAAACAAACAAAATTCTTGTCACTAAATTGAAACACTATCTCATTTTTCATGTAAATTTTCTGAGATTATTCTGTCTTCACTACAAAGTGTTATATCAATTAAAATAAAAGAAATTAACACTAATTATTGTCTTTAGTAGACAGATAACTCATGACTTTAACACAAATGGTGTAATTGATCATTTCTTTACTCCTCCCAGGGAAGAATTAGGTAGCAAACTGTGATTATAAGTGCCTTACTATTGACACTCTTGCTGAGGAAGCTGGGAAAAAAACACATCCTAGTTATATATTGTTGCTGCAATAAAAAATAAAAAAAAAAAAACACTGAACAAAAGCAACTTGGGGAGGAAGAATTTGTTTGACTTATAAATTATAGTTCTTCATCAAGGGAACCAATTGCAGGTCACAGTTCTCTATCAAGTGTGCTATGGCAGGAATTATATATATGGGACATAGGAGTTTCCAGGCAGGAACTAATGAACAGATCATAGAAAAATGCTCCTGACAGCCTTGCCTACAAAGCTTCCTCAACTTCCTTTCTTTTTTCTTTTATCTTTTTTTTTTCCTTTTCTTTTGTTTGGGGGTTGAGTGGTAGGGTTTGAAACCCAATCTCTCTATGTAACCCTGGCTTTTCTGGAACTTGCTCTATAAATCAGACTGGCCTCAAACTCAGAGATATACCTGCCTCTGCTTCCTGAGTCCTAGGATCAAAGTCATGTACTCAGCTGCTCAACTTGCTTTCTTATGCAACCCAGGACCACAAGCCAAGGAGTTGGCACTGCTCACAGTAGAGTGAATCCTCCCCACACCAATCATTAATCAAGAAAATGCCCTATAGATATGCCTACATGTCAATCTGATGGAGGTAATTCCTCAATTGATGTTCTTTCCAGATAACTAGTTTGTGTCAGGTTGACAAAAAAAAAAAAAAAAAAAAAAAAAAAACAACCTGTACAAAGTGTCTCTTTGAAAACATAGATCAAAAATATTACATGTTGATGAACTACAGTGTATTTAAAATCTGTTTTTCTACCTTGCAAGGACTTTATTTGAGGCTTAGCAAGAATAAGAAATGTACTAAATTTATATATGAAGGAAAGGGGCCTTTTGTTTTTTCTCTTCAGTAACATATGGATACAATAGGACTAGTTTAGACATTGTTATTAAGTGAGGATCTTAGCTGCAAGTACAGAAAGACAAGTCAGTTTCAGGTCAGAAAAGGAGTGCACTGGTTCACAAAGATGAAAAACCTGACATAGAACTGCCTTAGGCAGAGTGAGTTTGTGAATTTCAGAGCTTCCTTTGCATGACACAGTTTTCAAAAACTGAGAATGAAGAGGTATGATCCCCATAAAGAAACTCAAAACATTATCCTTGGGGGAAAAAAAGGTCAAGATGCTTTCCTTGGCCAAAAAAAAAAAAAAAGGAACAAAACCCTTACAGACATCCATTAAAAGTAGTCACATACCTTTGGCTACACATAATGACCCCACTTTTAACTCAACCCTAGGTTGATCTCTGATTCACAAAATTAAACCACAGGCTAGAAAACAGCCAGGCTTCAGGGCCTCAGACTGAACCAAGGCTGTCTCCATCCAAGAGTCTGATATTCTTTTGAAGCTGGTGTTTTTATCAGACTGGATTCCTCGAGAATAGAACCATGGGCATCTAGAACTCTCAATCTGTGTTCTCTCAGCTCATCCAAGAAAGAATATATGTTAGTATTCTTTGAACTCAGGATTAAAAACCCTAGCAAAGGATCCTTTCTAATTAGTCCAGCTCAGATTAGGTGCCATCTTGAACCAATTATTGTATGTAGACAAGGAAGCAATAACTTTGGACAAAACCATGAAAAATCATAATTTGGGGAGTAGTGTACATTGAAGACTGCAATGTATTAGATGTAGAGATACTCTTTTCCAAATATCCTGTGGTATTATGGAACTCTTTCTGCTTATTTGCATCCTTTTGAACAAGGCTATTGGATAAGAATTGGTCAAATGCATGACAAATTGGTGTTTTCCACTTTTAAAATGCGTGGTCTTCAAATCAAAGAAGTGGAAATAAACTGAACATCGAACTGAAACAAGAACTCAAATCATGGGTGGGGGAGTCTGATTTCACCGTGGGCTCTTGCTGGGATTCTTTGTAGGTGTCCTTCTGAAAGCTTAGGGTTCCACAATCTAGGAGACACAGGAAGTCATCCTGTTGTGTCTCTTAGAAGAGGACACTCGGCATTGAACAGAAGCTTTAATGATGACATCAGAGCTACATTTAAGAGTCCTTGTGATTTCTTTCTCCTTTCTCACTTCAGCCCCTTTGTGTGCCACTCATTTAAGACATTTACCACATATCTGCAATAGATACTCTTAGAATGCTTAGGAAAGCTCCACAGAACATTCTTTTCCCCAAAGCTGTGTACTTGTTTTAGAGTACACCTGGCAAATTCTGTCTGGAATATCTAGCATTGTCCAGTTGGCCCTGGTTGATTTGTCAATCCAGGAGCTTCAAAATATGCTCTGTTTCATACTATTTTACTTATAAACTGGTTATAGAAATAAATGCTCACTGTCAGAAGCAGAATTGAAAGGTGCTATCAATTGATGAGACACATGTTCTAACTCCTTTTCCATTGAACTGGTGTGTTATTTTTCAGATTTCTTCAACTGGGTGTCAAGTTGAGTTTTATTTTGAAAGTAACGTTTTTCCTGGAGCAGCCTAGGAGACAAAGCTTTAGTCAGAGCAAGGGCTCTTTAAAATCATGGACCTGTTCCTGAAACAGCAAATTTCATATAAGCTGAAGTTGTTGGGCTCAGCAGGAGAAATGAGACCAGAAACACTAGCCAATGTTCATCTCTCTACAGGGTCTAGAAGGCATATTCAGACTAAGGAAATTTAGAATTATGATGTTCCAGAGAAATAAAGACAGAGGGGTGTGTGTGTGTGTGTGTGTGTGTGTGTGTGTGTGTGTGTGTG
>CAJQZJ010032488.1:3462797-3473607 GCA_907164525.1 Lophiomys imhausi
GAGAGAGAGAGAGAGAGAGAGAGAGACCAAGACAAAGAGACAGAGACATGCAGAGAGGTACAGAGACAAACAGACCAGCATAGACTTAAAGATAGAGAGAAACAGAAAGGCAAACATAGAGACAGAGACAGAGGCAGGCTAATTCATTATGAGGAACTGGCTTGTCCAGTTATGGAAGGATGCCAGATCCCAAGATCTGTAGGGCTAGCTGGAAAGCCAAGGGAGCTGGTGGTGTTGCCACAGTCTGAATTGCTGCAGATTTGACCAATATTTTAGTCCAGATTTGAAGGCAGAAAAAAGCTATTCCCTTAACTCAAAGGTGATCAAGTATGAGAAATTCTGCCTTGAGGACAGTTAAGCAATGTGTTTTAGTTAGGCCTATAACTGATTGGGCAAGACTCACACACAGTGAAATGGGTAATCTCTCTTATACAATTGGCTGATTTCAATGTTAATCTCATCCAGAAATACCAAATATAATGTTTGACCAGGGGTCTGGACACTCCCCACCCCCAACCAGGAAAATTGACACAGAAAATTCACCATAATGTTTCTGAATGTAAATATACTTTAAATCGATCACCCAAATAATTTACTTGATAGAGATTGCAAAGCAGAAGATTTCCCTTGCTCATCTAATTGATATTCATGTGTGGCATTTTCAGAGGATCAGGGCTCTAACTGAAAATAGTAGAAGTCCTGTGCTGTGAATCTGAGTGTGCACTCTGAATGAAGCCTTAGGAAATTTTGCACAATTAGCATTTATTGACATTATTTGAAGTTACAGACTGTCTTTATATTGTCTCTGACATTAAGAGATTATATTGTAAACTTCTTCCAGTAAGGATGAACTAGACTACATACTAGCCGACTGACCGACTGAGAATAAAGATGAAATCTCAGCCATCGGTTCTAATCCCATCACCATCCTCCTGCAACACATCACATGGGAGAAATAGGTGCATATAAAGAAGCACAAATGACAAAACTTAGTTAAAATACCAGCCTCCAGGAGAGAAAAGACACAGTTAATCTCTTGTATCTGGATTGACAGGTTTGAATCCTGAGAATAAATTCTGAGAATGTAGTCTTCAGTCTTTGTCAAATGAAAAACATAAACTTAGTCTCACTTAACCCTATCAGCTCCTAACGGTAGGAACTGGCTGGACTGAGGAATTTTATTTTAAGATCTATATAATTTTTTAATTTTGTTGGTATGTATATATGACAGGTACCCATGGAGGCCAGAATGATCCTTTGAAACTAGAGTTATAGGTGGTTGTGGATTGACCAGTATGGGTTCTGGGAACAGAGTTCAGGCCCTCTGCAAGAACAGCAAATTCTATTCACTGTTGAGCCATCTCTCCAGCCTGGGATGAGGTAGTTTAGACATATTCTGTGAATAAGCCCCAACAGGCTTAGAGATGCAACTTGAGTTTAAGAGTCAAATAGGCCCTCCCCATCTCCATATCTGCCCCATAATTCCAGCAGAAGCCCCTGCCTTACCTGAGGTCATGCAGTACCTGGAACCCCACGTAGGTCTCCACCCAGTGCCTACCAACACTCCTTAGTGCCTGCCAAGTTTTCCCCAAAAGTGTCCCTCCTCTCATCTCCATATTCCAGCCCACAATTCAAGCAGAAGCCCCCTGTTCTACCAGAAGTACCCAGAATGCTAGAGGCTGCAGAGCTGGAGGGCAGGACCAGGTCCAGAGGGAGCCATTCCGAGCATGGACAACTACAGGGTGGGTCTCAAACCCAATCAGAGAGTATTCAGTTACCTGATAACTGTAATGCAACTATTTCTCCATCAAAGTGACAAAGAGACATTTCCTTATTCTGTAGGGTGGATTTTTCTCTCAGTTGACTAGTCTCCTTTGCTATACAGAGCCTTTTTGTTTCATAATATCTGATCTGTTGATTACTGGGCCTTATTTCCTGTGCCATTGGAGTCTTGTTCAGAAAGTCCTTACTTGTACCTGTTAAGCTGAACCATGTTTCCTACGTTTACATCGTGCACTTTCACGGTATCACGTCTTGTTTTGAGATCCTAGCTGCATTTGGAGTTCAGCTTCATGTATGAAGAGAGAGAAGATGGAGTTTCATGTTGCTGCATGTTGAAACCCACATTTCCAAAGAGGGTTATTGCAGCAAAAGCAGTGACAACAAAATGCAGTAAGGCCTTGGAGAGGAAATGGCAAGAGGAAACATTCTATAAAAATACTATACATATATATTGTCTCAAGCCTAATCAGATAGGAGGACAAACAGTAACAGAATAAAGACACTTGGAGGCAGACTCCCCCTCTTCCAGTCCCCAAACAGTCTCAACTGCACCATTCCTGGTCATACAAAACAGAACCCAGCCGGGCGGTGGTGGCGCACGCCTTTAATCCCAGCACTTGGGAGGCAGAGGCAGGCGGATCTTTGTGAGTTCGAGGCCAGCCTGGTCTACAAAGCGAGTCCAGGACAGCCAGAGATATTCAGAGAAACCCTGTCTCGAAAAACCAAAAAAAACAAAAACAAAAAAAACAAAAAAAAAACAAAACAGAACCCAACTAGCAGCAGGGCACTGAGCAAACCACACCAGGCACTTTTGTACAGTATTTCAGGTGCCTACTACACAGAAAACCTTGAAGGAAACCAGTTTATAGAAGTCATTTTTACCTCTTGTTTACCATATGCATATACATATACATAAACATATACATATATATGGTACTATTAATGACTGCACAACCTGACTTCATAATGGTGCTTTTCAAACAGTGAGATGAGTAAAAACATCAGCTTCCACTTGCCCTCTGTGCAAAGGGTTTCAGCCCAGGATGGGAAGAGGGAAGCAGCTTGAGGGCTCAAAATCAGAGGGAAAGGATGCCCTTCTCTGTCTTGGTTTTTAACAAGCCAAAGGAGAAACTATATTCCCTACCCCAGGCCCAGCTTCTCCTTGCCCAAAAGGGGCTCAGCTGAGGTGGTTGGAACCTGGGGAAGCCGAGTGTGGAATTTATATAGACTCATGCAATAACCTTTGAATATAAATCTAAAATGATTGCCTCAGTAAGATGGTATGAGAAAACTTTGTCCCTGATTTTGAATTTGTCAGCCACATTGAAGGCTTCTTGTTGGATCAGAAATAATCTAGAGTGAGGGAAAACTACCCGCCATTAACCCCTCCTGGAGCAAACCGAGCAAACAAACAAATAAAGCATATAAATGTAAAGATAGATAGATAGATAGATGATAGATAGATAGATAGATAGATAGATAGATAGATAGGTAGATAGATAGATAGATAGATAGATAGGAGGTAGGTAGGTAGAATCAGGTTTCCCAGCATTGTTGAAAAAACTGTCTTTTTTTTCCCAGTGTGTATTTTTGACATCTTTTCAAAAAGCAAGTAGGGATAGTTGTGTGGAGTTGTAATCTAGGTCCTCTCTCTATTCCTTTGATTTATGTGTCTGGTATTCTGCCAGTACCATGATGTTTTTATTCTTGTGACTCTAGCATATTTGAAATCAGGTATGGTGATACCTCTGGCACTGTTCTTTTTGTTCAGAACTGTTAGGTGACCCCTGGGCTCTTGCGGATTTGTATACAATTTGAGATTTTTTTCCTGTGTCCATAAAGAATAACTGCAATTTTCATTGTAATTGCATTAATCTGTAGATTGCTTCTGGTAGGATGGCTAATTTTGCAATATTAATTCAAACCATGAATGTGGGACATCTTTCCATCTTCTTGCATCTTCCTGGAATTTTTACTTAAGTGCCTTCAAGCTTTTATTGGAGAGATCTTTAATTTCCTTGGTTAGCTTTATTTCAGAGGTGTGTGTGTGTGCCATGCACGTGCTTGCACATGTAAACACACACATGCTCATTGGTGTTTCTCTGTGTGGCCATTGGAAATGGTCTTGTTTTACAGATTTCTTTTTCAGTATTTCATTGGTGTATAGGAAGGCCACTGATTTTAATATGTTGACTTAGTGCCCTGCTACTTTGCAGGAGGTGCTTATCAATTCTAAATATTTTCAACAGAATGTTTAGGGTTTTCTATTATTAGAATCATAGCATTTGCAAATAGAGATGTTTTGAACTTCTTTTCCTATTTGTCTCATTATTTCCTTTTCTTCTTCTATTACTCTAGTTAAGAATTAAAGCACTGTGTTTAACAGAAATGTAATTCCTTACATTCATAGATAGGCAGACAAAAGCCAAAGAGTTGTCTCAACACAAGTTTTGTCCTAATCTTAGTGAATATGCTTCAACTTTTTCTTCATTTGTGTGATGTTGGCCAAAGGTTCATAATATATAGCTTTGCTGTGTTCAGGTATGTTCCCTCCAACCCTAGCCTCTTAACGACTTTGATCCTGAAGGGATGTTGGATTCTGTTAAAGTCCTTTCCTGCATCTATTGAAATGATCATGTAATTTTTAACTTTGTGTCTATTTATGTAACAAATTATATTTATTGATTTATGTATGTCAAACCAACTATGAATCTCTGGAATGGAGCCTAATTGGTCATAATGATCTTTTTAATGCTATCTTGAATTCAGTTTGCAACTATTAAGTATTTTGGCACCTGTGTTCATCAGGAAGGTTGGTCTGTAATTTTCTTTTCCATTGTGTTTTTCTGTGGTTTGGGTATCAGGGTGATTCTAGCATCATAAAAATAAATCCGTAGTAATTAATGAAAAAGAATATTCCTGTCTGTTACTTAGAGGTTGTTTGATTAGAACAGACTATTTTAGTACATCAAATTACTTTTCCATAATTCTTGACTTTAAAAGATAAAAAAAAATTAATTTTTCCCAGAATTTGTTTGGAAGGAAATCCATGTCACAATTGTGAAACTTCATAAGTTAGTGAAACTTTTACTTTATGACTCCAATGAGTGTTGTTTTATAAAAACAGGTAGTACTCTAAGGTTTTGTGAAACACCTAATAGACCCCTAAATCCCATATTAATGGGTTTTAAGGCATCAGGAATATCTAATTATGTAATTATGAGTCCTTTTAATATGTGCTTCCTCAAATTATTCACATTGACACATACATGTAAACACACATTCTTAAAACAGGCATGCCAAGAAAAAAATAAGTAAAAATTTCAGCATAAGATAGAATGAATGGAAAAAAAAATGGAGTGGTCACAGGTTTTGTTACTAAGTTATTTGAGAGAATTCTGGGGTCAGACTGAGACTAGTCTCATTCTATCTTAGCGTAGAATGACATACAAAGAATTACATCAGAAACAATTATAAATACACATGGAACAGTTACCTTAACAAGCTGAAAGATTTTTTTCCCCCAGCCATCTATCTTTGGAGAGAACAAGGTGAACTCTTGGTAGATCTGTAAGTCTGCTTCTTGAATTTCTGTCCATCAGTCTATGTCAGTGAAGGTATTCAGTCTCATAAGGGTGTTTATTTATGTATGAGGCTTTTTTGTCATCACCCTATGCCTATGGATCCCCGATAGATATTATATAGCCAGATCTATTAAGCTATAAATCCTTAAATGAGTTAATCCATTGTTTCAGTCAGCCCCTCATGTTCCAGGTACCTCCCAAAGCCCAGCTCTGCACACTGCTGCACTAAGGACTGAGCCTTCTACACATGATCTGTTGAGGGAAAGTTAAGATCCAAACCACAACACCATAACTACCCCACCCTCACCTTTGGCACCGGATGGTTGTCCACCTGGAATTTCCCTCTCATGACAGAGTGCTCTCCAGCTACTTCAGCAGACTACTGAGAGGCTTTCTTTCCCTTTTTACGTAATATTTATTTCTATTCTGCCCACTTCAGTATAATAAATATAAGTTTTCCACAAGTTGAATCAGAGAACATTGTCTTTCCCTCCTTAGTGTCATAGTGACATGCATTTGGACAGGCCACCATGTATACATGCAACCGAATGGAAAGATATTCCTGGGTGAGTTTTAACTGGTGCCAGGGAGATACGAGCAGTGGTACAAGTGGAGCTGAGAGGACAGCTAATGTGATATATCTTACTTTACAATAATTCAGTCTTTTATTCACTGATGAAGTGAACCAGACAAAGACAGAAACCATGATTTTCTGAACTCAGCTAGGCAAACAGATGGCCATTGTCTCAGAATCAGCTGGTTGCAAACTTTCACTTTCCTGATAGTCCCTCAAATATAGGAAGGACTCAAATATCTGGCAGGGAGGGTTGGCTCAACCGCGACTGTCCTTGCAAGTCCTGCAGAATGTGGGGAGACATCTGTTTCTATTACAAAACCAGAGCTGGGCATGCTCCGTTACCTAAAATAAAAAAGTGGAGTTGCTAAAGCTATGCTAAGCTTTCTGCAACGCTCTATGCACACATGTGCACATGCAAGCACACACACACACACACAGGATATGGATGACCATCGTCACCCATTCACCAACCAAAATCCCAAAGATGAAGGGAGGGATTAGACAAGTGACATTTGACAGTGCCCGAGGTTTGTTTTCAGTTGGTATGCTTATTTCCTATGATGCAAATCACAAGGGCTATAATCGCTGATAACTTTTAAAGATTTTATATATATATATATATACTTTTTCCAAAAGACTGTGAATGCTACCTTTGCCTTACAATTGGTAGTAACAATCTAAATGCAAGCTGACAGTCACTAAGAATGTTTTCAATTCTTTGTGTCAGTCCATTTGACCATGAAGTCTGTATAGAACGGCCACTACTGTCTTCCCCAAATTCTATGAGAGAGGAAGCTGGGTGATGATCCACTTACTTCCTGTATAATTCTCATAGAATGAGTTAAACACAGAGGTGGACTTACGTAAGGCATGCAGAAATCTATTTTGACTCCATAGCCTGTGTGTGTTTGCCAACTACCCTATAAATAATCCTAAGTATGTGAATTTTGTTTGGTTCATTGGAGGAAATATATACTTTATTCTGTGCAAGGTTAATATGGACTTTCTCCTCCAATTTGCCCCTGCCTCAGACTTACTGAGAGCTGGATGTATGTTGATGGCATTCTGTCCTTGCCTGGTTTCTGATCACGTTACTATGTCATCATGTGAGAGAGCCTTCCATTTGCTCTAATCCCTAGGGGTGAGGAAGGAAATAAGTAAACAGTCCCAGAATAGCTTAGTTTGTAAGTAAATGGTAGGCATCATTTACCTTTATTTTGGGTAAGGAAATCCAGCTGAGGTAGTGACATTTTCCAAAGTCATTCTGCAAAGGTGGAGCCAGAGCTTAAATCCAGTGCTCCGCCTATCTGTGCATCTAGTAGTCATGTGACTCAAAACTGCCCACTGACTGACCTCATCACATTTCTGCAGGGCACTGGTGTGCTTCATTTGCATACCTATATCCACTTCCTGGCTGGGTCTCTGTCTTCTTCCCAAAGGGTAAGTTATCACAGTGTACCATGCTTGTGGATGCTTGGTGAGATCTTCAATTTTGTGTGCCTCTACATTTAATATCAGAGCCTATTGCTAGCAGAAAATAATAGGTCTTGCTTTGTAAATGTAAGAATCCATGGTTACACCATGTACAGGTGAGTGCTCAGGAGTGTTTTCTTTTATTCATTCTTTTGGGAAATTCCCAAAGGCTCCTCTTCTGACTGTTAAGAAATTCATGAGACACTGTCACTGTTTCCAGTCATACCAGTTCCAAAGGAAATTCCAACTGTTATGCTCGTAGTTCTACTTCAGTTGTGGAGAAAATTTTCTCTTTAAGGTATATTCCTCTCCAGGCCCCCATTCATGGAGTGGAAGCATGGGCGGTTGAGTGACAGGAAACCTCCAAGGAATGAAATGTCATACTTGGGGAAGCTTAGCAATGTTCTCTTGTCCCACGGGGCCTCTCCTCTCCTCTCCCTAATTCCCGCTGTTTACTTTATCTCTTTTCCATCCTGGTCATCATACTACATTCTGTGTTTCTAGCCCCAGACTTAACAGATGATCAGAGGAATGGAAGAAGCGTTGGCACGTGAACTTATTTTAGCTCACAAACTTACATCAACAACGTCTCAGATTCATTGTTTTCAAATTCTTTGAAAGTTGAGGGAGGGGAAAAATGACACTGAATGCCAGTGACAGGCAAATCAGATGGAAACGTGCAGAAAGTCAGTGGATGCGTTCGTACGATGAAGAGACAATTCTGCTGTTGATAATGTCTCTTGTTTTTAGTGGAATTCTTTGTAGCTGTAAATTTATAACTCAAAAAACCTGATATTTCCCTCTGTAGACTGATATGTCTACCCATGCATACCTCCTTCTCCTCGCTTCACTGACTAAACAAATTTGCTGCCTGCTATCAATTTCTGCAGGTAACAGGGTGGGAATATTTATTTAGGCTGGGGTGCATTGGTTACTTCTTCTGAGGCATTAACCTTTGCCACAAGGCTTGTTATACACAAAACAACTGCAGTTCATGTCTCCAAGATTCAAACATGTGTTGATAAAATTCTAAATGAGATTGTAATTGTTGACCATACACAGGTGCAGAGTGGGTGGCACCTGTCTTACTTGTAAGTATCTTACCTTTGGAGACTGTTATCCTCAGTAAATACCCTACCATTGGAGTCTGTTATCCTCCGTAAATACCTTCCCATTGGAGACTGATATACTCAGTAAATACCTTACCATTGGAGACTGATATCCTCAGTAAATACCTTACCATTGGAGACTGATATCCTCAGTAAATACCTTCCCATTGGAGACTGATATCCTCAGTAAATACCTTACCATTGGAGATTGATATCCTCAGTAAATACCTTTCTATTGGAGACTGATATCCTCAGTAAATACCTTATCATTGGAGACTGACTCAGTCAATCAGTACTCAGTCAATGATAAGCAAGTCCATTATCATTGGAAGCTGACAAACTCAATGAGTACCTTAACATTGGAAAAATATTTTGCTGAGTGAACATTTAAATGCTACTTGGAACACCTTGGGAGTAAACCCAAGATGATTTTTATAGTTTAGTTTCCATGTATCATTTGGAGCATAGTAGAGGAATTAAGCTCATCTGTTTAAGTTTGAGGTGTTGTTTGACTGATATTTAGCCACACTGATAAGAATTTGGATTTTGTGGTTTAAAATGATTAAAGCATATTTGCAATTGTGTTTTCTATTTTTTTTTAATTTTAAGCCCAGATATATTTTGTCAATTCTTTTGTTTTCCACTGTCCACCTCCAGTTACTTCTGCCTTCAGAATTTAAGTTTTATGTTAGGGATATGATGAAAAGAAAGTTTGAAAAAAAATTGAATGATGATGGGATGTGAGGCTTTGGGCAGGAGAAGTATACAGGCTATGACTAGTTGAGCTCTTGTTTTCCATGTTTTGGAGACAATGGACAATACTGCACTAAGATTGCCTATTTGGTAAGATCATGTAGAAAGTAAACTATTTTAGACAAATAAGATATTGTTGTAAATACAGAAAAGGGCAATATCATCTTTCCATGATTTGGGAACACCATGATGGATCTTCATGGGGGGTGGGGTGCAGGGGGAGGAGGCAGCTGACTTTGGTGAAGGAAAACTTCAACATCATGGTGTTCATCCACATCAAGTGACTACAGAGATAGCTATTTAGGAAGCTGCCAAGGGGACAGGACAAGGTGATGAGAGATTCGGGGAGGGGGGGAAGGAATAGGTTTTGAAGCAAGTAGGAAACTTAGCAGTCAGATATCCAGTGTCCATAGACCTGTATGTCCAGGAAGAAAATTGTCTTTTGCAGTAGCCTCAGCAACTTCCTGAGGATTTCCAGGGCTAGCATATTTACTTCTTTTGAACCATGTGGGGATTATAGGCTACCTCTGATCATCAGAGGTCTTCCTTGACATAAAATTGTACTTCACAGAACCAACATAGGTTGTCCTGTTCAACACTCAGTCCAGGGGCATCTCCCTTTCATTAAAACTAGCTGTCAATGCACTGACTCTTGACAGACAAATCACATATAGAAGGTGGTGTGTATGCTCAAATACACAACTTAAATTAACCAGAACTGTTAAA
Organism: Lophiomys imhausi; assembly: GCA_907164525.1. Lineage (NCBI taxonomy): Eukaryota > Metazoa > Chordata > Mammalia > Rodentia > Muridae > Lophiomys > Lophiomys imhausi. The sequence goes on from CAJQZJ010032488.1 coordinate 3,472,802, forward strand.
ATCTATCCCTTGTAGTGTTTATTTGTACAGTGGCTCATGTTAAATTTGGATTTAAAGCAATTTCTTTCTAAATATATGTGTATATATATTTATTGGTTAAACTTCATTGTCAGCCTGATTGAATTTGGAATAATCTAGGAGCTAACAACATTTGAGAGAATTTTAGCTGTGGCAAGACAATATTTTCAACAGGGGCAGCACAGTTTGGCTGGGGCCCTTACACTAGGGGAAAAAAGACTAAGTCAGATGAGCACCAGCATTTATCTCTCTGTTTCCTGATTGTGGGCAATGCGGCCTGCTGTCTTATATACCTAACATTACACATTTCCAGCCACAATGGACTGTATACAAATTGCAAGCCAAAATAAATGCTTCCTCCTTTACATTGCTTTTATCTAGTATTTGATCCTAGGGATCAGAAAGGTAACCGGCTTTGCCTTGTTGGAGACTACCTAGGATGTTTTAGATGTAAATTACATCATTCAAAATATGACATATGTCCTATTTTTATGGCTAGGTCTTCAAAGTGGATAAAAAAATATTTATGTAAAATAAGATATTAATGGAGGGAGGAAATGGAGCTGTGACTGGGATGTAAAATAAGTAATTAATGAAAGAAAAGAAGATAAAACTAGAGCAAAAGAAACAAAAAAAAATCAAACCATAAAAATAAAAGACTCACAAGAAAAGAAGAAAAAAAAGTTACCAACAACACCCGCTGATGGGGTACAGGGGAGGTTTTGCTATGAAAGTGAGCTCTTAGCCCTCTGTCAGATGTGGGGTTGGTGAAGATTTTCTCCCAGTCT
>CAJQZJ010032488.1:3478607-3498733 GCA_907164525.1 Lophiomys imhausi
GACGAGCAGGAGGGTCACACACTAAAACCTGGACTACATAGGCTATACCATGAGATCCCTCTTTTGAGTCAGTGATTATTGTGTTTACTGCTTGTTGTAGCTAAATAAAATATTTACATTCTCACAGAATGTAAATAATGACTTAAGACAAATCCATTTGGTTACAAACAGAAAAAAGAATCAGGTATTGGGAAGAAGCAATGCAATACATTCAGAGATAGGATTTCTGCCAGGCATTGTAGATGCAGTACTGGGGAGACAGAGGCAGGAGGAGCCTCCATTTGAAGCTTTCATGGATTGCATAGTAAAAGTCTAAAAACAAGCAAACATACAAATTCTCCCTTTCCAACTCCTAGTGAAAAACAACTAAAAGGAAATGTAAACGTGGAAAGAGACCCACAGGCTGTGTCTCTTCAGTCTTAAGACAGGATAGTGATGTCTAAAGTAAATGAAATCAGAGACAAACCAAGCTACTACAATATTATGTGGGCTGCTCAAAGTGAAGAACATTCAGCTGTGGTATTGGAAAGAAAAATATTCAAATATAAAAATATTCAATACTCACAAGAAGATAAGTTCATCAAAGTTAACAAACTATTTTTCTTTGCCTATTTTTAATATAAGAATTCTTTTGCATAAATCAGTCCTGATGAGAGTCCAACAGCTTAAACTTTTTGATAGCCTTCAAAAATCTGTGGACAATTAGAATTTAACAAATATTTTCCATAGCAAGAAAAAAAACTTGTAAAAGGCTGAACTAGTCTTAAACTTTACAAAGATTACAGCAGGGTATTAATAATTTAGTAATCATAAATCATTGTCAAGAGCTAAATGCTGTTTTATTAACTATAAAGGCTATATTGAAGTTACTTTTCAAAGTAACATGATATATGTTTATGTCTCCCTTCCGTTGTACCATTTCTGTTTGCTTTCAGCACACCTGGAACTCATCTTCATGTCCAATTTTTTCTATTACAGATGATAGCTATGTTTTCAAAGTGAACTGAATTATAAGCCTTTTTACAACTACTTTTCAGTGAGCAAGTGAAAGAAAGCTATTTAAAAATTCACTTTAGCACTGTTAAATTAAAAAAAAATTAAAAAGGAGGTTCTTCCTAATGATTTGATAAACTAACTACACAGGCTTTTCCTCAACAGGAATCTGATTTATAAGCAGATTAAATGAGATGATTGAAGTGAATGTGAGTGCTTTCCAGGTCTCTAAGTAAATTGAAACAAATCAGTTCGTTTGAGCTGTTGTATATCTTCCTCGAACTTTAAAATGTGTAGCAATAATTTGTATAAGTCACTATAATTTCTCAAAGGATACCATGCTCTCATATGAGCCTAAAATTCTCAATTCTGCAAGACACATTAATATAAAATGTTTGAATTAAGAAAATTTATAGACTCAAAGGGGTGGGGGAGGCTACCTGCAGACACTTTTTAGGACAAACTAATTCCATTTACTTTTTCAGCTTTTCAGTTCTATTTACCATAGCTCACAAAATATTATAGTATTGCCATTCAATGTCACTGCATAATGTGTTCAAGAAATGTCTGGTCTCTTTCCTGTCATTAGGTAATTTTTGGGATTCAAGTTTCTCCTATTCCTGCTCTGATGTTGAGCTTATAATGTTACCTTTCAATGCAAAAACAAAACAAAACCTTTTCAAAAAGCACTGAGAAAAACCTTCCATTTTTATTCTGAAGATGAAAAAAGCAAAGGTGGACTTAAAGGTTTGCAGGTTGAGGCTGAGTCTCTTATCTTACAGGAAGCTTCTCTTTTGTATCTGGTCCTATTACCCAGAAAGAACCAGGCTCTACCAGGCAGGTAATTGCTGCTCATTTTATCCAGAGGTAACTAAAGTAGAAATGAATGAGAATTAAACATCAAATCCCTGTTTAAAAAAAAAAATCTGCAGTCTTAGTCAATTAAGAAATATATAAAATTGATCAGTCCTTTATGTATCTAACTGAATGTGCCATTTAAACATAAGGACCAAGGCTCTCATGTTTGTTTTCAAGTGTATATAAATAAATGAAGTCTACAGGAGAATCTACTTCATTCATACACATCTTCCTACACAAGGAGACCATAATGCACCAAACTCATCTTGTTACAAGAAAGTTTTAAAATTGAGAATAGATGAACTGTAGAAACGTTGAAAACAAAACTCATCACAGTGATTAGCCCCAACCCCACCCCACACCACCCCCACTACACACACACACACACACACACACACACACACACACACACACACACACACACACACACACACACACACACACACACAGCCAATGCTGAAAGTGTTTCCACTGGTCTCTTTTTTTAAATGTTTATTTATTACTTCAAGTTACATCTCCATCACAGTCCCCTCCCTCCATCCCTTCCAGTCCTATCCTCCCACCCTCTCCCCGCTCTCTCACCTATCCTACTCCTCCAGAGTGGGGTGTCCCTTGACTGAGGGAAATGAGAGGCAAATCTTATCAGATCCATCCCAGCCATGCACCATGCTTCACCTGATCCCCTCAGACTCACTAGACACAAGACCAATTTCTGATGAAGTTCCCGAGGGTCCTGGCTGGGGGGCCACTGATGCCATGGACATTGCACAGCCAAGCTTAGATAACCTGTACCCTAGGACAGTAAGAACAAACAAACGCAACATTGACTTTCATGGTATATGTATCAGGAGAAGATGCTTGAACTTTTTCAAGGCAGAAGTTCGGAGCAGAAACGCACAGTAATTCACTGGGTTCTGAAATTCATACTGATTACTCATAGATTTCACACCTGGGTTACAACACAAATATTTAAGGAAGGCACATGTACGATCCATACTTACACATAACTAACAACAGCTCTACCTCACGCCATTCAGCCCAGGTTCTGTTGTCCTGAAAGTTGAATTCAAAGACAGCAAAGCTTGTATAATAATTTATATTTTTATAAAAAGAGAAAATTTATAATAGTTGTTCGATATGATATTCAGGCATTGGAAAAGTACATGCAATGAAATGACGCCCCACCAGTTGTTTCAGGATATAAGAGAACTAAGGTGAAAATACACTAAAAAATTACATTGCTGTATCCTGAAATCTTCCTGACAGAAATATCAAAACGTAGTCTTATACAGATTATCATTTTAGAGTGTAACATTTATTAAATTTCATCATTTATGATCACAGTTATAACCAAATTAACCCTGGCAGAAGCTTTGACAGTTAAAAACAGAACATATTGATTTTCCAACTATTTTATTACATGTTTTTTAAAATTCTCATGCAATGCTCATAATTAGGAAATACTGTACATTCATCTTCTCATGTTCATTAAGACACTCTCCAAAAACCATTCATAGACACGTTAGCCACTCTTCCCTCCAACTATGTATTTATAACACACTCTTCTGGAAATGTGTAATTGTAGCCACATAATAATAACTATGACAATAAGATAATTTCAGGAAAAAGTTACAATGAATGAGAGCAAAACTTGAAGAGCCTGGAGCGTATAAAAGTCACGTGAGAACACCACACGCACTTGAGGATTTTCTATTTTCCAGTTCAAAAGAACCTGCTCAAAGTTTTCTTAGCCAAGATTTGCCAGGAGTGCATGAAGAACTGCCTTCCCTGTAGTACTGGCTGCGAGATCAATGCCTCTGAGGAAATAGCTGTGTTCATTATCTCTTGGGTCTGTCTACATCATCTACAGCCGCTAGCAGCTTCTGTCTTGCTTTCTTATTGATATGAGATCCCAGGCAAACATTCACCAGGTTGGTCAACTGCTTCGTTGAATATTCCTGCCCAAAGAAAGAAAATCCAAGTTTGACACCCGATACACTGAAATCGATGCATCTGGTTAACACAGCACAAGAACAGGCAAGTGTCTGATGCCAGTGGATGGTTCTGAGTGCTGTCAACCAATGAGAACAGGGAAGGTACAGCTGGAGCATAAAGGAACAAGTGCTTCTGCACTGCGCAGGCAGAGAGCTGGGGCAGGATGCTCAGTACAGCAGCCTGTCAATATGACAGAGTGACGTAGTGTGCTGTTTATCTCTTTAAAGATCACATACTTTGTACTTGTTTCTGTACTAGTCTAAGTTATCAAAATACATTACCATCTCAAATTTTAAAGTACATTCTACATTTTAGTTAAAATCTCCAAAGGAACAAGGATTCTTTTAAGGTATGAAACCAAGTAAGGCAATGAATCAGAAAGACACCCTAAGAGATTTAAAAGATTTACTTAGTTTATTTCTATGCATACGAGTTTGCCTTTATATATGTATATGTGCCTGGTGCCTGCAGAGAGAGGTCAGAAGAGGGTGGTCAATTAGTCACCTGGACCTGAGCTACAGACGGCTCTGAGGCACCATGTAACTGCCAGTGTCAAACAAGGGCTCTGAACTGCTGAGCCATCTCTCCAGCCTGAAGTCACTCTTTTTAAGCTCCTCATACGCTAGGTGTGAGGCAAGTAGTAAAATGAACACTACATATCTTCCACTGTCCAAATCTATCTAGTTTACGTGTCTCCACAGCGCATTGGTAGGGTGGGCATAGAGAGTTCTCAGACATGCCGGCGTACTTCTGGAACAACAGGAATTAAGAGAAGGAAGAACAATTATGTCCCTTCACCTTGTAAGAGAAAAGAAAGCCTGTCTGAACTGAAGGTGTTGTTAAAGATGGCACCATTTTATCTAAAGTATGAGGAGGAGCTCACTTTAAGCTCTCAGCAAATGGCTTCATGTGTGCACCCATCAGCACTGGCCAAGCAGTTCCTTTGTGTGGTCAGCACTCAGCACCCATCACCACTGGGCACTGGACTTGCTCTGGTGAGGAGTTGTTCTAGAAGCTCCCTGCTTTTTGGCTGCAAAGAACCTGCAGGAAATTCCCTATTGCTTCTGGGAGTATGTCACTGAACTACAAATGAAAGAAAAACAGTACGCCGGCATTTCTGAGGAACTCTCTATGCCCACCCTACCAACGCACTGTTGAGACACATAAACTAGTCAGATTTGGACAGTGAAAGATATTTAGTCTTTATTTTACTAATTGACTAACACTTCAAATATTAGGAGTTCAAAAAGAGCTTTAGCCATCCAGTTAGAGCTTCTAAAATGCCGAGCTAAAATGTTTACTTACTGTATTAAAAAAATATATCCTAAAAGGGGCATCACTTTTACATCAAGTAATAGATAGTCAAGAGCTGTGCTTCCTCTGACTCTCTGCGCTCTGCATTCTCAGCAGCAGCCCTGAGCAGGGCCACTCGGCAGCTCACTCTGCTAAATGACCAAGCAAGCTCTCAGCCGTCCATCTGCACATAGGGCTTCTATTTTGGTTCTTGAATATCAATGGGGAAAACAGTGGTGAAGTTGTTCTCAATTCTGTTTTATATATCAAAAATTCCTTAAAAATAGTATCCTCATTTCCACTTGTTTCAAACAGACACTAGACATTTACAAAAATCAGATACTAAGTTTCATTTCATCTTTTTACAATGTTAAAACTCAAAAGACAAAAGTTAAATAGAAGTGGCAACTTATTTCCTTAGCCACATGAAATAGAAAATTACTCATCTTATACCCATGTGTAGGGCCCAATCGAACAATGGAGTTATTATAAGTATTAAGATTTGGTGAGGGCAGGTGTGGTGGCACACAACTTTAATCCCAGCATTTGGGAGGCTTGGCAGGTGGATCTCTGTGAGTTCAAGGCCAGCCTACTCTACAAAGTGAGTCCAGGACAGCCAGGCAGGTTATACAGAGAAACCCCGTCTCAACAACAACAACAAAAAAGATTTGGTAATTTTTTTTCTTTCTTTTTAGTTTAGCTTGGATGCTTTATTTTCTTCTGTTTGAGACAGAATCTTATGTAGACCAAGCTGGCGCCAAACTCACTGTGAAGGCAAGGCTGGTCCCAAAGTTAGGCTACTCTTGCTAGGCTGCAGGTAACTTTAACACTCTCCACATTTTCCTCAAGATCCCTTCACACACTGTCTATCCAGACAAATCATCCAGAGGTCACAGAGAAGTGCTCTCTGCTGAAAATGTTTGTGTGTTCAATTAAGCTACAGAAATTCAGCATTCTAAATAACTGAATAAAAACTATCAAACTTATATTTAAGGTAAAATCTAATGCTTGGTAAAAGTGTAGCCCTATGTATTAAGTAGTTTTGAGTCATCCCTGCAGGCCACCATGATGAGGATGTCACTATTTCACTGTTTAAGAGGACAAACAAAAGACATTGAAGAGAGAGTGTGAATATGGTGAAACTGACCCAGTGTTCATTCGCATTTCATTCTCCTGATTCTGAATTACACAACAGACCAGACAAGAGCAGCACATGGACGAGACCACACAGACCCTTGCTCTCACCCTGTGCTCTTTGATCCAGTGCTCCATGTCATTCTCAGTTAGGTAGTAGGCTTTGATATACGTCTCCACAAATTCCTTATCAGGAATGGGTCTAATGTCAGTTAGTTTCTCAAGCTTCATTAAAAACTGCTGAAAATCCAATTGCATCAAGGCACGACCCTCATTACTGCACTTCTTGACATTGGCGTATCTAAGAGACACAACAAAGAGACACAGTGACGGGAGGAGCAGTGCAGCAGCCTGGGTTCCAGGACCGCGCTGTGCCCATGCTACAGCCGTTATGATATCTGCTTAGTCTTCAGTGTTAGCCCTATTCTCTGTTCTCCTTACTTGCAAGACAAAGAAAGTAAACAGCTCAGAGCTCTTCGTTGGTCTATGCACTCAGCTAACACAATTGTCTCAAAGAAAGATATACCTAATCAGGCAGTCTGGCTACCAAGAATTTATAAAACTATGCTCAAATACTCCAAAGTCATGCTCATGTTCAAAAACATTTCAATATTGTAGCAACTCAATGAAAAAGGAACAAATGAAATATTTCTCCCATCAACATGTATACATTTTCCATAATAAAACAACTCATGAACAAATTCTGATATACCTCACTACTGAAATACTGGGTTTTAAGATGAATGTTTAATGACAACATATATTAACCCCATAGTACAATATTTTACTACTCTTAAGTCGGTGGTGTATTAAATGTTGACAAATGACATATTTCCTTAAAATTTTGACCATAAAACTCACAGCTAATGTTATTTAGTAACCAATGGATTCGTGTGTGTGTTTTTCAATAAAGTGGTTTATGTAGAAATGTAACACATTTATCGCTTTTTATTTAAACAAATTTATTTTCAATACTTCACTAAGCTGTGGCTGTTGATATGGTCATCTAATATACAGCACTATTCTTTTAATAGGTCATACCCATCTCTTTCCCACTTTCTAGAGCATTTTTTTTCTCTGTGTAGCCCTGGCTGTCCTGGAACTTGTTCTGCAGACCAGGCTGACCTCAAACTCAGAATTGCCTGCCTCTGCCTCCTGAGTGCTGGGATTAAGGGCATGTGACACCTTGCCTGGCCTAAGGCATTTTTTTTTTTTTTTTTTGGTAACAAAGAAAAAGAAAAGATAAATCACATGAAAGATAGTATAAATTTCAATGTGCACACAGTCTTTAAAATAGCTGGTTGTCTCTTCAGCAAGGTTGGATGAAGTGTTATCAGAGCAAGATAGGATCAAGTAAGTGGGAAAGCTACCATGGACAGACCGATAGTCTATGGGAGAGGAAGTTGGGGATATACACAGTGACACCTGTGAACTCAAGACCGACTTTAGCAGCAGAGCACCGGGAGGTGAGAAGCCCTCCCTGCATCTGAACACTGTGGCCTGGACAAGCTCCTCACCATCTTTAAGTCTGGACTTTCTGACCTAACATTCCCCAGACACAGACAGTTACAAACTGAGGCAAGTCAGGGTTTGTCAATAAATCTGTGAAATCTTTGGTTCAGTAAATAATGTTCAATGAATGTTAGGAAAAACTCATAAAGCTTATTATTAGATAATAATTATTAGTTTTACTTTCAGATAATCTAATGGCTCTGTATTCCTCATTTATCTGCTATCTTAGTTCCATGTCGGTATCTATAAAATAACGCACAGGAGGCGGGCACAGTGTGACCATGGCACCCTCTCAAGCGTGCTATCAAGCATGCCTGCTGCGGATCATTCTCTCCATTTGTGCTTTCCATCCATCCATCAGAAATCATGACATTCACACGGTACACATAAATTATTGTAATTTAAGAAACAGTTAATGCTTTCATGAAACTTACCCCTCCACAATAGTCCTGTTAGCTAATCGTATACAATGCTCCCAAAGGATATTTGATACAGGCAAGGGTATCCGGACTCTTTTAGAAACTTCATTTAACCGCTTGTTAAACTGCTCAAATTCCTAAGAGGGACAAAAGCCGTGGCTATAATTTTAATCCCACAGTATTTTCCCACAAAAAATATTAAAAAAAGATATAAAAATTATCCAAAAATAGATTTTAACTAAATGAAGGGGGAAAAAGGAAGGGGAATTTATGCCATAGAAAATTTGGACTTAGTGTAAAGTTTTGAAAAGTACAATCAGTTGGCAAAATGGCCCAGTAGGTCAAGGCCCGTGCTTCACAAGACAAACTCACAAAGTGTCTTCCGACCTCCTGCCCATGCAGATCTTTCTCTCTCATACATGCCTGTGCTTCACAAGACAAACTCACAGAGTTGTCTTCCGACCTCCTGCCCATGCAGATCTTTCTCTCTCATACATGCCTGTGCTTCACAAGACAAACTCACAAAGTTGTCTTCCGACCTCCTGCCCATGCAGATCTTTCTCTCTCATACACACAATAAACAAACATTTTAAGAAAAACATAGCACATGTTATAACACAGAACATATTACATTTATCTAAAAAGATAAACATAAATTGAGCAAACAAGGTTAATCATGCCTAAATATTTTCACATCTCAAAATTTTCTATGATTGTTTACTGTGGACTAAAATAGCTAACTGACTTAACAACATGGCTTGAAGAAACACAGTTTTGTTGTTGTTTTCTTCTTCTCCTCTCAACTATTACATCACGACCGCAGTTTTCCCTCCATCCCATCTCCTAGTCTTTTCCCTCTACCTCCTTTCTCTCTCAGATCCACCCTCCTCCGCCTCCCCTCAGAAAAGAGCAGGCATTCTAGGGACATCAACCAAACATGACATAAGCTACAACAAGACCAGGCACACACCATCTCGGACAGGGCAACCCAGTAGGAGGAAAAAATTCCCAGAAGTAGGCAGAAGAGTCAGGGAGGTCCCCCTGTTAGGATTCCATAATAACAGCAAGCTACTCAGCCATAACTTACATCCAGAGGACCTGGGTCAGACCCTTACAGGCTCCCTGATCTTTGTGAGTCCCCACGAGTCCCAGACAGTTAATTCTGTGGACTCTATTCTTGTGGTGTCCTTGACCCTTCTGGTTCCTCTGATCCTTGCCTTTTTTTTAATAAGCTTTCAAGTCAAAGGTAACTACTTATAGCTTATCAGTATTTACACTCCCTTGAGGGAAACCTGATAAATCATTTTCTTTTCTAACCATTTCTTAACATTCAATACACTATTAAACACAACTATTGAGAGTCATGTCATAGTCACAAAACTTTAATACAGAGGAAAACAACCATGAAATCTTTTCTATTAGTTTTTAACTTTCACTACATTATAAATATATTTAATATTTCATATTAAAAGTGAGAACAAAGAACTAATTTAGGAACCATGAGTAACTTCCTAACAGCAGCAAATGGCTCATCTTGAGTGGGTTATCTCTTTGGACTACTATCATCTAAATGCTCACATACAAAAGGAATGCCGCTGACTCTTCCCTGGCAGTATATAGCACATAAATTTAAGAGGATTAAGGTGGGTTTTTTTTTTTTTTTTGAGTTTTCTGATCAGAGAGTGACCTGATATGAAGCAAGTTGGGACCAACATGCGTTCACAGGTCCTGATGAGTCATGGGAGGAGAGGCATGGCCTAGGTAAGCCACCATGACGACAGCTGCACTGTGACCCTTCCCAATCACAGCTTTTCTTGATGATTCATTTACAACAGCTCATCGCTTTTAATTATTTTTTAAAGAGTTGTGTCTCCGATTCACTAAGCTTACCTTTTGAAATCAATGCTAAATAAGTAATTGTTCTCCATCAGCTGTTTCATTTCATGGATCTCACAGAACAGTAGCATTTGGTTATGGTGTTTAGTCATGCATTCGCTACAGTAAACTACTTTGGATTTCAAGTCATAGTTTGGTAATTTTCATTAATATTTCACTTTAGAAAGCTTCATGTACAACCTTATTATTTGTTGTTAAGTTCATGAACGCTGCACTTTACTCACGATTACTTGAGAGCAACAGCAGGTTTTGCTTTCACCCAGTTTAAGCTTGGGAGAGTAACACAAAGAACAGAAGGAATCAGATAATTAACCGTTAGGCTTAAAGAGCCCTTGGGCCATGAAGAAGGGATGAATTGAGGCTAACAGTCCGATGATACTGGCTCTTCTACAGAATACTCCTTTCTCAGGAGCAGAGATACGGACGGACACAGGTAGCCCCTTCCAGAGCAGCACTCTGAGCAGAGAAGTCTTCCTTCAACCCTGTGTCTGATGCTGGGCCTGGGCTATGGTCCCAGAATTTTGTTCCCTCCAGTTGATCTTCTGAAGTCCCAGTCCCTGGAGTGACAGTGTTGAAAGTGGGGTCTATGGAAAGTTACTAAGTCATGGGATCAGAGCCCATAGGCCTGGGAATTGGTGCTTTTATGAAAGCCACTCAGGCCAGCTGCCTGCCTTTTTCATCACATGAATATCTACAGGAAGATGATGTCTTCGGAGAACCAGCCCGACCTACACAGCAAATCTCCCTGAGCCTCGACGGTGAACTTTCTAGGCATCTCAACGCAGACAAACAAAACAAGAAACAAATACACACCTACTTTGTGTATTGTTTCATTAAAATAAGGAAACATGTCAAAAAAAATAGAATCAACATATTGTTTTGAAATTATGAGGTTATCATTATTTATAAATTACACTTAATTATACATTCCAAATTTAAAGTGGGAAATGATATCTCAGAAGACAAGGATCTCTCAATTCCAGGAAAGCAAAAACAGACGACTTAAACTTGTCACCCACCCCACTCCATGGACACTCCTAGATGCTACTAAGCATGGCCTTTGAGTCTGAAGATAGCATGGTACCCCTACAGAAGGGTGCCACAAGTCAGGCACAGCACACCAACCCTACCTAACTTAGGTCCTAATCTACGGCTTCACTGGTTCTCAGGTATCCCGAACTACTTAGGATGAGTTAAAAATGAGGACTTTACAGGTCACTTTCTCTATATTGACAGGAATGAAAAAGAAATCTTTCTAAAAGTTGCTTTCCTTTTTCTCAGATCCTCTTTTATTAGATTTTCCACATGGTACCCTTCCTAATTTTCAATATTAGATCCTCCTGTGACCAGAATAAAAAGTGGCATTCCTCTCTCACCTACATCCAATCATTCCCTCTCTCTCTGGCTGGTTTGTTTTGTTCACAGTATTATACACCAATAGAAATTAAATACCTCAACTCACTTGTGGGTTCTTATCTCTACACCAACATGGCTATTCCTCAAAGTCACACAAGTTCTTTAATTAGCAACTATCCTGGCATATTTCTATAAGGTCTGGTATCAATCTATCAGGTGGTAGAAAGTATCACCTGACACACAAATGGAAAATGTGACCTGCGGCTCCTCTTAGGGAACTTATAAAATCAGGCATTGCAGGCAAAGAGCTGATCACATAAGACCCTGCAAAAGGAATGTGATTTCTAGAAAAACACAACCTGGACTGAGAACATGATCCTGTCAAATGAATGTACACTGAGCTGTAGAAATGATTCCAATTAAACATAAATACCTTCTTGAGTTTAGAGCTGTGGCTACTGGGGTTCTACAGGAAGGCAGCTGTGGCATGCAATAATCAAACTAATTCAATGATAAAAATTAGGAAACATAAAACCACCACAGAAACAAAAACACCCAAATCTGTATCACAGATCAAAACAAGCACAAAATGTAGAGCCCACACCCATCAACCCAGCCCCACGCTCGCAGCATCCCAGAAACGAGTAGCAGCTAACTAGAGTCCCCTGTGTTAGAGCCACACAACTCTTAAAAATGGCCATTAGCAAAGACAGTCCCCAGAGCACTCGCCTTCAGCAAGGCGTCCACGTATACGTTGTGCTGTGACATGATCTCTCTGACATCCCATTTCACATTCGTCATTAGGAGAAGCATCTGCTCATAGTCAATAGCTTTACCAGCCACAATCCAGTAAATGGGTTTGCGTAGTTCACTGGCAGTTGAAACTGTCTGAAATGTTCCACAGAAACAAAAGCAATTATTTTTAAAAGTGACACACCTAAAAATAATAACTTGCCATTTTCTAGTATGCACCACATATGAAAATATACAATTGGAGATTTCAATCAAGAAAAAATATATTCTTTTAAACTTGAACTCTTTTTTTTTAATTATTTATTTATTATGTATACAGTATTCTGTCTGCAGGCCAGAAGAGGGCACCAGATTTCATTGTGGTTGCTGGGAATTGAACTCATAACCTCTGGAAAAGCAGCCAGTGCTCTTAACCGCTGAGCCATCTCTCCAGCCCAAAGAAAATATTTTAACATGAGAAAAAGGCCTTGTTTCCACCTCCCCCATGTCTCCTCCTGGTATCTTATCTTGGGATTCCATTGTCACTAACAGCCTTCAATTGCCCCCCACCCCCACTTACCCCTAAGTGTCATTTAACATTCTTCACCTACCTCCAAAGATTCCTTCCAAAGTACTCACCTCCTTCAAACATTCCAAGACCATCCTGGTACCCTTGAACTAAAGTTTAATGCTAGGCAAGAGCACTTTATATAAAAAGGCTTCTGCCTGTCCCTCCAGCCACCCTTCTCTTCCCTGCTGTGACAACTTTAGTTCTCCTTAGACTCACACACACCATGCTCTCTTCTCACTGTTTCTCCAACTCTACCCAGCGGGGTCCAGTTTAGACACTTCTTCCAGACAGCCTTCTCACAACTCAGCTCTCCCTCCTCTAGTCCGAGTTCAATTCACCTCCACTGATCTTCAAAGCACTTTTAATGCTGTTCTAAATACTGCTCTAACTGGTCCGCAGTCCTCTCCCTCTTCCTCTCCCACTCCCTCTCCCTCCCTCCCTCTCTTAGGAAGCCATGAGCAAACAGAAGAGCATTTTACTCAGCTCCCCTGGAACCTGATCTCTTGCAAGAAACTAAGAGACAGCTTAAATGATGGTGGCTCCTCTACCATAATGCTCACAGTTGAAAGGACAGACAAGACCGTCTCTGACCTGAGAGTAAAACTGCTGCAGAAAGGGCTTTTTGACTGCAGGCATCACTGCATCCAGATGTGGCTGAAGGAACTCAAACTGTTCAGCTAGGAACACTCTAAAGAGAACAAACAGCCATGGTGTAAACATACTGCAGAATTTAGAACCTACTGTTGTTCCTGTGTAATGAATCTGTTAAGATCAAAAAGCAACTGAAAACTGTTTTCACTTTAGCAGCTTTGTCTATGAACTAGAACAGTTTTCCCTACCTCCACAGCAGCACATGCTCGCTTATCAGTTAAACGAAGAGACATTTCAAAGGACATAATCAGGCTCCAAGGTGTGGAGTTACACCCCTTCATATGTAAGACACAAGTCTGAGTAAGATTAGAAAAAGACAATAGAGCTTGCCTTAAACACACACACACACACACACACACACACACACACACACACACACACACACACATACATGCATTTTATATGTGAATGTTCTGCCTGTATATGCATGCCTGGTACCCATCAAGGCCAGAACAGGGCATTGGATCCCCTGGGACTAGGATTATAGATGATTGTGAACCACCATTTCAATGCTGGGAATTGAACCTGGGTCTTCTGCAAAAGCAATTAAGTGTTCTCAACCCCTGAGCCAACTCTCCAGTCCATGGCTTGTCTTTCAGAGGATTTTTTGTAAAGATTCTACTCAATATATACAAAAAAGACTGGAACTGAGAGATTCAAAAAGGATACTTGTCATACATAAGCAAACATTCCTAACATACAGCAAACAGGCTCAGAAGAACCATGCACATATGCTCTGGGCACAGGAGTGGCGGGTGGGAAGTGCACTGGACTGTTATCTGTAGATACACTGCAAATGAATACTGTTTTGCTTGGATTTCTGTTACATACGAGAGAATATTTACCTTATATGAGGCTGCACCTTATGAAACAGGCCATACACTTTAACTGAATTAACTTGGGGGTCTAGAGAGATCACGAAGTGTCCTTGCTGATGCCCGAAGTGAATTTTATGCAACAATAACAGTGGACTAGAGTTAGCATGGATTCTTTGGCCAGCTGGGAAGTAGAAACCACCCACTTTTTAAAGTTTTACTTAACAAGGATCCCCTAGTTAACTATCAAAACTTAGCATATTCCCTTACTTTCATTTATAATTAAAGCCAACCATAAAATGCCAGGGATGGTGGCACACCGACATCTCAGCACTGCTGAGGCAGAGACAAGTTGATCCCTGGGGCTCACTCTTCAGTCAGCCTACCATACTTGGCAATCTCCAGGCCAGTGAGAGATCCTGTCTCAAAAACCAGGTGGACGGCATCAGAGGAATAATACCCAAGTCGTTCTCTGGTCCTCATACAAAGACATACACCTGCACAAACATGAGCGCTCTCCATACACATGAACACACACGTAGACACAGACACATGGAACCATGCAACTAAAATGATCAATTAGTAATCTATGCTAACATATATTTTGCAACAGTGTCGAGGTGGTATTTAGGAGTAGTAGTATTATACAGCAATTAGTATAATTACACAATGCTTACTTTTCATAATTTTCCTTAAATATTTATGGCAAAGCAACTGTTTTCAACAACTTACAAGGATTCTGTGGCTACCACTCTCTCTGCCAACCCATACAATGTATCCCCAGATGTCAAAATCACTAGCTGATTGAGGTGTGGGCTGGGTACCTTCTCCTTCCTTTCTTCTGCTGCTGTGAGTGTGGCAGTAGGATCAGCTGAAACCTCCTGGAAAACAGCACACATAACACCTGAAACAGCAAGTCCACTAGTAACAAAGTACAAATGTGGCAAAGGAACTACAAAGAACACACGCACCAACACGGGCACACGCTGATACATAATTAGTTTCAGCCCTTCTCTCTTGCTTTTATGCTTTGCAACTACTAAAATTTTCCTTTTTATACTAAATTAAAACGATTGCATATATCACCCAATTCAACATGCCACCATATGTACATAACCTAAAGTTAGCCAACACAGGGAATCTTCATTAACTGACAGCTGTTTCATAGAGCAACATGTCTCAAAAACTGGAAGGTGAGGGTCTGATTCTTGAGAACTACTGATGAAATAGCAATGTATGGTTTGATTAGTTATTTTACAATCAAAACTTAACCAAGGTAATCTGATATGCTCTCAAGAAGGGAGGACTAGAATGTAGTTATAATTTAAGAAACAGCACTGTGTACATCTGGGTCAGATTTTTATGAGAAAAAAGATGGTCCGCGTGAATCTAGGTGAGAGATGTTTACGGATATGATGTGCTCTGAAGGAAACAAGACACTGAATGAGATGAACAGCCACGTAGCCGACAGCACTGATGTAGCTCTGCCGTGCTCAGGAAACCTCTTGTTCTCAATCCTCTTCACTTTCACCTGGCACCATGCTCACTGCACATCCTCTCCTTACTTCATGACCTCAGCCTAGCACCTTTGTAAGCAGGGTGCAAGATACGCATGCTCTGAATGCCGCAGAAATGTATCTCATACTGTATGCAGTCTAGAGAAGGGGAGCATGTCTTGAAGTCTTAGCTAAGGAGTACTCAACTGGCAACCTGAAGTAGCCGGAGACCAGAAGCTGGCCAAATACTTGAATAGAGTTATACATCTGGGTGGACAAGCTTCTCTTTATGAAGCAATCATGAGAAATTGCTGCTGCGAATACCATCCTCACAACAGTCACCTAAGTAGTCACTACATCCAATGTCAAAGAAAGATTACTTCATTTACTACTCTTGAAGGGTCATCAAGGGGGTAACATTACAAGTGCATTAAAAAGAACTCCCAGGCGCACAAAAAATACCTAGCAATACTACTGACATTAATGATAACCTTTGTCTGATTTATAGTAACAATGACTTGGCAATAACATTCATTTATTATATTTTGAAAAAAGCTTCACAAGAAGAGTTTAATAGAACCTATACTGCATAAATGAACAATTGCCACAGCACTGGGGGGAGGGGCTGAAGCACTTACGTAACTATTTTCTTGGTCCCTTCAACACAAATGTGTTGGTTTCACCCTTTAGGTACAAAGCTCAGCCACAAACACACTCAAAGAGCATTGGAATTGCTGCCCAAGTTTATACACTAGTGCCTTCCTTTGCTCCCATTATCACTGGCATGTTAGGCATCAACTTTTCTGGCAATTATTTGCTTACACCAACTTTACAGAAGAAAATATATTTCAGAGAACTAGTCAGCCACAAAAGATGTCAGGCTGAGGCAAACAAATGGAAAGTTTCTCATATGCTGGAGCAGCAGTGCTGTGGTCCCGCTGACAGCAGCCTCATGAGAGGAGCACAGGTCATCTGAAGACAGAAAAGAATTTCAGTCTCATCATGCAGAGAAAGCATGCTTTTGCCTTTTGTGGCCATTATCCTACCACTATAAAGAGAATTTAAATGAACAGATTTTTCCAAGCATATCTAAAATACCTTTTCAGAACATCAGACGTTCAACCTGGGTGTGACAGTACCCAAGTGCAACCTCAGCTTTAAGAGGCTGAGGCAGAAGATCACGAGGCTAAGGCTAGCCTGGGTTACACAGCAAGACCCTGTCTCAAATAAACAAACACTGAAAGCTGGCCAAGGGGGTTTACACAGTTATCATCAATGCGGCAGTTTATATAAGTATGGCTCTCATAGGCTCATATATGCAAATGCCAGGGAGTAAACTCTTTGCTAGGATTAGAGGGACTAAGAGGTGTGACCTTGTTGGAGGAAGTATGCCCACTCTGAGGTCTTAGCTAAGGAGTACTCAACTGGCAACCTGAAGTATCCCGAAACCAGAGGTCAGACCACTCCTAGGATGGGCTTTGAGGTTTCAAAAGCTCATGCCAGACCCAGAGTCTGTCTGTCTCTGTCTGCCTCCCACAACTTGTGGATCAGGACATAGCTCTCAGGCACTATGCCTCCCTGCCCCCATGCTCCTGCCGTAAAGATAATGAACTAGGCCTACAAAACTATAAACAAGCCTCGATTAAATGCTTTCTTATCAGTTGCCTTAGTCATGGTGTCTCTTCCCATAATAGAACAGTCACTCAGACAGTCACCAAATAGAAGAATAAAGACATTTCTCACACCGGATTGGATCAGCCATAGTCGCTTCCTCATGTGTTTTCCCTCTATTAGACCTTGCAGACTTTCCTTTGATGTGGAAAACACATTTTCTAAATTTTAAACTGAATTTATATGACAAATTATTTTAGGTAGCATTTTTAAGGATCAAAATGGTTCCATTGGCTTTTATAACTTAAAAGTGAAAATCAAAAAATGTGTATAGAGAAAATAGAGCTATCAAAAAGTCTAAGGTTTTGAGGTTTGTTTTGTTTTGTTTTGTTGAGACAGGGTTTCTGTGTGTAGCCCTGGCTGTCCTGGACTCACTTTGTGCACCAGGCTGACCTCGAACTCACAGAGATCTGCCTGCTTCTGCCTCCCGAGTGCTGGGATTAAAGGCGTGCATCACCCCGCCCAGCAATTACAGACAGCTGTGAACTGCCATGTAGGTGCTGGGATTTGAACCTGGGTCCTTTGGAAGAACAGTCAGTGCTCTTAACCGCTGAGCCATCTCTCCAGCCCCCAAAAGTCTAAGGTTTTAACATGTAGGAGTAATGTGAGTAAAAGTACTTCCACTTAGTTCCAAGTTTATCAGGCTATTATTTATTTGCCTATACAAGCAATGCTGTGACTCCATCACATTTTCTGCCACCATGGAAACACATTAAAGTTCATATGCTAACTTAAAAACAATCTTAGGTCACAGTATACTAAACAGCAAACCGGAGTTTCTGCAACAATACATTACGGCTTAGCTATGCAAAAGTATTGAAACTAACGTGAAAAACAAAAAACCACACAGAAACAAATGGAAACTTTTTTTTTTTAATTTAAGAAGTTTTTTGTTTATTTTACATTGCAATCCTCATCTCCCTCCTTCCCCTCCTCCCAGTCCCACCTTCCCACCCTCTTCCCCTCAACCCTCCCAGACACCCAGTACCAGCCCACTCTGGCACATCAAACTGCATCAGGACTAAGTTCCTCCTCTTCCATCAAGGCAAGATAAGGCAGCTCTGCTAGAAAAATGAGCTCCAGAGTGATGGAACATCATCTAACTCTGGGATACACCCATTCCAATTGTTAGGGGATCCACCTGAGGACCAAGCGGCCTGTCAGCTTCATGTATGTGATGGCCTAGGACCAGTTCTTGCAAGCAATTTGCTTGGTGGTTCAGTCTCTTTGAGACCCCCTGTGTCCAATCTAATTGGCTCTGTGGGTCTCCTTGTGGTGTCTTTGATCCCTCCAGCTTCCTCTAACCTTCCCCTAACTTTTCCTGAAGACTCCCTGATTTTTGGCTAATGTTTGGCTGTGGGTCTCTGCATCTGTTTCCATTATCTGCTGGATAAGGCTTCTCTGATGGCAGTAATGTTGGGTTCTTGTCCAGATCCCTCTCTCCATTCACATCCGACGTCTATTTTATCTCCCCTACTTAGAGGAATTCAAGCATCGTCCCTTGAGTCCTCCTCCATACTTAGTTTCTTTGGGTCCTGTATGTATATAGCCCAGTGTCCACTGATGAGTGAGCAAATACCCTGTGTGTCTTTTTGGGTCTGTGTTAGCTCCACCAAGATGAGCTTTTCTGGCTCCATCCAAAGGGGAACTATTTTGAAAACTTCAAATGTATTCTAGGGAGTGTTATCCTGACACAGGAAGTAGACTTTCTTCTGCTCTTAGGAAGAAGCGCTTTCAAAGGCAGTCCTTATAAACTGAAGGACGAATGATGAGTTGGTGGCTTTCATATCCCACACTCAATTTAAGAGAATATAAGGATAACATTTAAAAGGGACATAATGTTTAGGAAAAAAAGTGCCCAAAAATTAGGAAAGAAGAAAGAAAGGTATGCATCCTATTTGTGAACATTCGGCTGTAAATTTGACAAACTCACCACTCCAGGACACAAACTCATCCAGTTATCACAAGGGTTAGGCAAATGTCATGAGCATTTTAGTGTGAAGAAGATGAGTAGCAGTATGTTTCAAAGAAGAACTAGCTTGAGCCTACTGTTTACTTTGTTATTTCAAAGAAGAACTAGCTTGAGCCTACTGTTTACTTTGTTATTTCAAAGAAGAACTAGCTTCAGCCTACTGTTTACTTTGTTATTTCAAAGAAGAACTAGCTTGAGCCTACTGTTTACTTTGTTGTGTGACTTCATTATATGCCTTGTGGCAAAACCTGAAGCACAAATCCATGCCTTAAGGGTCAAATTCAAAACTCTGGTTTGACAATCATAGTCTAGAAACCAGCAGAAGTAATAGAGAAATGCCAGAATTATTTTAATGATGAAGTCCAACCCAGTGGTCTTGAGGCATGCTGTCAGAAAAAAGACAAACTTCAGTTGAGTACTAAGATCTACATAGAGTAAGATCTGATGGTCAAGACCACCCCCAAGACAAAGAGAATGCATAATAAAACATGGGAAACTGTCAAAGCAGACAAAAGCTGATGGGTTTTTAAAAAACAAAGGTAGGATTTGGAAAGATTTAAGTTTAAAAGCTACTTACAAAAGGCAGGCTGCAATTCAAACAAATTGTCCTTTGAGATCTCAAAATATATACACTAAAGGTTTGTTTAGCTCCAAAATATCAAAATAATTTCTTCTTTAATCCGGATTGAAAGGTAATACTTTATATATTATCAAAAAAACCAAATTTGCTCCAGGAAAAATATTACCTGACCCCCCCCCCCC
>CAJQZJ010032488.1:3501265-3525867 GCA_907164525.1 Lophiomys imhausi
ACACACACACACACACACACACACACACACACACACACACACACACAGAGAGAGAGAGAGAGAGAGTCAAATCTTAGCCCAAAAGGAAACAATGGCAAACTATCCATATGCCATTGAGGTTCATGGTAACATCTTAGGAGCTTGCAAATTATCAGGAGAGACTTCATCAGAATTTCTTTCCTGCAAGTTACATTTTTAGTTACAAAATTAAAGGTTTTAGATTCTGAAGATGGTTCACTTTGTTATACATTATCTGTTGGGTTTATATTTAAGCCAAAAAAATCAAGTGTTGCTAATTTTTTCCATACATGAATGAAAGAAAGTGTCCTATCACTTGAAATAAAATCTTCTCTCAGGCCTATCAAACACTTCAAAGCACTAAATCCTATTTATTACAAAACAAAGTCAAAGCATTCACACAAGTCACCCCATAGCACATGAATAAGAAAGTTTGAGTGCTGAAACATGAAAAGTTACTCAGTCCCTTGTATAGTGATTCAATTGATGAAATTATATTTAACTGAGAGGTGATAGTAAATACATACAGGTACTTGAGAAAAAGTTAAAATATCCTCTGTGACCCAAGAAACTTAAAATGTTACTATTAGCAGTAAACTATAAATACACCTCATTAACAAAGCCATAGAAGGGATGAACGTGTGATTATGTGAACAAACACATGTACAAACATGAACACGTGTTTACTTTTACTTTCCTGTCACCCAAAGTGCAAGAATAAAAAGACTCAGCTGAAGCAGATGTGTGATACACTGTGTGGGAAAGCATGAACTAATTTATTTCTCCAGGCTTTACATACTTATTAATTCACCGTTCCCCTTTATAATTAACATGAAACTAAATTAATCAACTGCAACAGTGTGACACTTAGTAATTATTATGATCTTTCAGCCAACACCAGTAAGCTGAGATGGAGTTCTCTCCCCTTGAAAATGCCACCACACCCTTACGCCTTACCCATCCTTATACACTTAGACTTACCCCTACCCATCCTTAACCTCTCATTTCCCTGAACCACTACACTTTGGGTTTTCCTAAAATTTCACAGAAACAGAACCACAGTGAATGACATTCTTGTTGACTTTTTAAAACTTAGTATGCTGTTGGGGTAGTGTTAAGCATTCTAAATGTTAATTAATTGGTCCTGCTTGTTGTCTGTTACTTACATTGACTCTGATTGGTTAAATAAAACGCCGAGGCCTGAGATTGGGCAAAGACAGAGAAAGGTGGGACTTCCTTAGACTAGAGCAGGAAGCCTGTGCTTTAGAGAGAGGAAGAAGAAAGCATTCCAGCCAAGAGCAGCATGAAGAAGGAGGCACACGCCATGGGGTAGATACAAGAGGATCATTCCAGATGGCCAGGAACATCAGCTAGTGTGGAGAATGGCAGTCCAAGGGGACGTATGTATATAGGAGTCATATTTGGGTAACAGACTTAAGAGCTAGCTTAGATGGGCCAGGATTGCACAACTCAGGCCAAGGTTTGTTAAAATCCATGCGGTCTCTGTGTGCTCATTTATAATGGCTGCTTAAAGATTAACAACTGCCGAACTAATTAAATATAATCTATATACAGGTTAAATAGCTTAATTAGCCATATATATATATATTTTACAGTATGCCTTTAGGATCCATCTGTGGTTGAGACAGCAGGCAGCTTGTGTTGCTAAATTCTATCTACAGTGTGGACGGAACACAATCTCTGTCTAACTGCACATCTGAGTACCAGTTTGGGTTTTTTGCCCAGTGCTACCATGACCATTCTGGTCTTTGTCTAATCATTACATTTATTTTCATTTTCTTGGGTAAATATCTAAAAGTGGAATTTCTGGGTTACATAATAGGTATGATTACAATTTTATAAGTTACTGCCATGACATTTTCTAAACTAGCTATGTCTTCTTCTTTCCTACAAGGAAAGCATATGAATTCTGGTTGTTCCATGTCATGAACTGAATGCTTCTGCCCACCACCCCCAACCTTCAAGAGTATGGTTAGCATCTCACCAGGTTCCAAGTTCTTGGTAAGAACAAGCTCTTGTTTCATGGACTTCTGTCCTCTTGTTTGCTGTCAATTTGTTCAATTTTTCCTTACTATTTACCTCCATCTGGTTTTGTTTTTTTTTTTGGGGGGGGGGTGGGTTAATTTGTACTTTTTTTTCTTTTCTTTTCTTCCTTCCTTCCTTCCTTCCTTCCTTCCTTCCTTCCTTCCTTTTTGATGACATTTCAGTCTGGACACTTCCCTCAAAGCCCTGGGTGAGATGCACCACAACTTTCAGTGTATTGTGCTTTTATCATCATCATTCAGCCCAAACTATTTTCTAATTCTTTTGTGATTTCTTCTTTGAACCAATCATTTGGAAATATGCCATTTAATTCCCAAATACCTGAAGTTTTCCTAGCCATCTTATCGTTACTAGTTTCCAACTCAATTACACTATCATTAGATTACACCCTGCATATTGCTAAAGTCTTTAAAAACTATTAGGATATGTTTAGTGGTCCAGATATGAAGAGTCAAGTTTTCATCTGGCATCATTGCCCTAAACATCATTAGTCTGAACACTTCTGTGGGAAACACTCTGAACTACTGTGCCAGCTCTCCAGGCACCAGTTTCTAAATTCTGACTGACACTTAGTACATACTTGGAGGTAACCAAGTCTGGGGCAATAATTTGTTTATACTTTGTCTCTGATTTTACTGGCATTTTCCCCATAGAACATTCCAGAATTAGAAACATCAGAATGCCTAATGGGTCACTAGAACATCTATTAAAGGATCATGTCTTTGTTATACTTGTGATCATAGTAAAGATACAAATATTAATAGAAATGATATCAGTATACATTAAAGTTTACAAATTTTCAGAAAGGAAATAGAGCATGAGGAAAGTTATTCCTATGCCTCAGTGGCCACTCTCACATAGAAAACCTGCACAAATGCAGGAAGGCTGTGCAAATCTTTCTACCATGAGATGAGCCACTAACACTGGAGAAGAAAGGGATAAACTCAGTCTAAGTTTGAAATACAAAACCAGGTATAGGAAACAATTCTGATGAAGACAGATGGTTCAGTTAACAAAATTAATCACTTAATAAATATCTGTCATTATCTGCTAAGGTTGCAAGCCAATATTTAAAAATTTGTCTCAATTACTATACACTAATTACACATAGGTCTAGTTTTGCATAAAGAAACATGTACACTTTTCATTGTCAAAATATATCAAAGGGTAGAAAAAGTAATTTCATCTTTTCTGACAAAGATCTGAACAATATGCAATATGTTCATAATATCAAAGCTTAATGTTAATATATAAACAACACAACAGATATCTGATAACAACTTCCTATTTGATGTACAATTCTCAAAACAGCCTTATCCATTTATTCAGAATAAAAAATTTTATATTTAAGGAAATAAATACATTTTAAAAGACATTTTTTCCTCCAAAAGCTGACTTACTGAATCATTCCGACCAAAAAAGGTATATATTGCATACAAGTAATAATCAAATAGCTGAGACATGAAGTGGATAACATCAAAGGCGATTGGTTTAAGAATGTTCATCATCTGCATGTACTTTCCTGAAAGGAAAAGAAAACCCAAAGATTAATCAGAAAAAAAATTCAATTCTGTTACTCTATAATTATTGAAAGTGAGTAAGAATGTTACATAAAAATATTTAAATAGTGAAATATTATATTCCTCATCACATGAGTTGTATTTCTAGTACTTGGGAGGAATTAAAACAGTTCCGACACTTTGGAATGTTTTACAAGGTAGCAGTTTCAATGTTTCTATACCATGTTTCCCTGCTCTTAGATTGTCTTGCTTGTTTGTCAAATTCTTATCAAATTCCTTTATTCTTCTGCAGATAATTCTTCTGTATAAACACACAATCTGTGTTCCAGATGATTCTACTTAGAACAATTTCTTTAAATAAGGTAATATATAACATACTTGATAAAAAGGATTATTTTTAGAAGATCGTATACACACAGCAAAAGTGAGAAAACTGAGTAAATTGAGCAAGAGGAACTGCACAAATAGAGCAGTGCCCATGGCCTTCAACATTAGTCCTATGAAATCACATGTTAAAAGTCAAGAGCGCAGATCCCATCACATACACACAAGCCCAGTACCCACAAAGTGCCACTAACATATTGCTTTCACTCCTGTTTTTGATAGAACCCAATGTTCTCTTCTCTTTTAAACATATGATCAGAGTTTCCCCTTATAATTAGGAGACAAATATCAGTTACCAATTTTGATGATGGATAGATATCTGA
This sequence comes from Lophiomys imhausi, assembly GCA_907164525.1. Lineage (NCBI taxonomy): Eukaryota > Metazoa > Chordata > Mammalia > Rodentia > Muridae > Lophiomys > Lophiomys imhausi. The sequence continues at coordinate 3,505,575 of CAJQZJ010032488.1, forward strand.
GGAACAAGTAGTTTTAAATATCAAGAAAATAACTCCAAGTCTCTAGTTATGTTTTTTTTTCTTACAAGAAATATACAACCCTATGAAAAATGCTTTATCTATACCTCCTTTGTAGACATAAAATATTAAGCCAGATCATGTGTTGAATTTTAAAATAACCAAGTCCTGGCTCAAGTCCATGTAAGTTACAGCTATAGATCTTAAATTGGCACTATTAAGGATAACATGATTCAAAAAGCAAAATCAAAACAACAACAAAAACCAACTACATTAGCCATAGTAAAGTAAATGAAAATGTCTGTGTATCGACACCATTTTTTCATCAAAGTGTACATCTGTCTTAACTTTTATGACAGAAAGTTCTAAGAATCAGATGGTCAGGACAAAAAAAATACAAATATATATATGAAGCCAATCAATCAGTCTATTCTATTTGCAAGTCTTTTCTTTAAAAATAACTTTTGCAACCATTTCATACATCTAGACATTTTCCTAAAGGTCACACTTGGAAATTATCTGAAACATTTGCTCCTTGAACATCTTGGATCCTCTGCTGGTGTCTCTCAACTACAAACACACAATTTCTTAAGTAGCAACTAGTTAACAGGTAAAGCAGCATGACCCCAGAAGGAAAAACATAAAAATTGCAATTTACTCCCGCCATGGAAAGAAACATGATTCTGGGCTCATATATCAGTACACGGATTCTGTTCATTCCTACTAACATGAAGCGCTGCTCATAGAATCTTAAACCAAAGAGATGATTTATCACCAAGTAAAAGTTATGGTAAATGTATGTCTAAGAAAGCACAGCAACTTTTTCCTCAATACTGAAAATAGCATTATTATCAACAGCAAAATAGTATTATTTCAAGAAAAGCGTTTTGAATACAACTCATTTGGCTTTATATTAAAATATGAAGAACTACAGAGACCCAGCTCTCCCATCTCAAAAGCCTGTGACTGAGACAGCAAGAATCAGCCCGCACCACAGGACTACAAGGTGTAACAAGGAGAACTTGTCTTTCCCATTTGGGGTGCAGGACAGGCCTACAGTCTTTGGGTTCTGGGGGAGGTTCATACATACCCACAGACCTAACAAAATTAAAGATTTTACAATGAGTTAAACCCCTGTCTATGCAGAGAAAAGGATAAGGGAAGGAAAGATAGGTTTGAAGAAAGAAAAGAGAAACAGACAGACGGACAGACAGACAAATGGGTGGACACACACACTCAGAGCCAGGGGTACAGGGCAAGAAAAGTTTCCAAATATCTACATAACATACTGGTAAATATTTGCCACAAAGGACCAACTGATGGGTAACTTCACTTTTGCATATCACACAGTTTCTGGAGCAACTCTACTGTGTCAGTGTATTCTCTCTCTCTTTTTAAACTACCTAGTTCTGCTACTACAAAATAAAAGGGGCCAGATACCTGTGTAAATAAATGTGTATGAATATATTCTAATAAAACTTTATCTGCAAAATAAATGTGACCTACATGTAAAAGTTTGCCAATTCCTGTTCTAGAAAAAAGATGATAGACAGCCGGAGTTGCATCAATGGTTTAGTGGTTACTAGTGAAGGAGCCAAGGCTGCATCAATGGTTTAGTGGTTACTAGTGAGTACTGTTCCCATACGGTACCAGAGTTCCCAGGACCCCTGTCAGTAGGCTCACAACTACCTGTAAATCCAGGCCCAGGGGGATCCAACAGCCTCTGCGGACACTTGCACTAGCAAGAGCATGTGCACACACACACACATACAAAACAACCAAAATAAAGATAATAGAAACAGATTGTGGAAAACATTAAGATGTCAAAAAGCCATTAAAGGTTTCATGGGGAAGGTGGAAGGTACTCAGTCGGACAGTGATTACTCAGAATCAGGATGTGAGAAGCAGCTGAGAAGAGGAAATGGAGACCCATGTCAGACAAGCTGCACTAGTCTATGTCCTCACAGACTTGTCCTCCCTTCAGGCAGGCTGCCAGGGTTAACCACCTAACAAAAGCCACAAGAAGAAGAAGAAGGAGAAGGAGAAGAAGGAGGAGAAGAAGGAGAAGGAGAAGAAGAAAACCACCCAACAACAACCCAAAACAAAAAAACTAAATAAGGACACTAAGTTAAATAAGTTAACATTTTCTGTAGCTGAAACAACTGGTTAAACAAACAAACAAAAAGGCTAAAGGAACCAAGGGTTCCTCCTAAGCCCAAGTGACCCCTGAAAATCAGATCCTTAAATGACTTTGACAAGGAAGGAAGGATGGAAGGCGAAAAGATATACACAGAAAGAAGCCAAAAGAGAGATAGAGAAAAGAAAAGGTTAACTTTAACCACAGACGTCACATGGTTTTAAATACCCAACAGGAAAGTAATTTAAAAATTAAAGGGACAGCACTCTGTGGGCAGAGGAATAAATTCACATGAGAACACTATTTCTCACTAATAAATTCCTTTTAGATAAGGAAAGTGCTGCCCAGGCATGGGGCATCACCTGCTTGGCTCAATTTCAACACTGCAGTGCTTACACAGGAGCAAGAGACATGTGCACCACTATTAATGTAAAACTCAAAGGATGGTTAAATCTCTCTCTCCTGCCCTTCCTTCATGCTATCTGACAGGGACCTCAGTCTGTGACACTAGCCACCCTGGACATCTATCAAAGTGCCTGTCAGCAGATTATCACTCTCTAATCTAACCTTGGGAGCCAAAGAAAAACAATACCCGGAGGACAAGCCCAAAGGACAGACGCCTTATAAGCAATGTGGAGACCACCTGAAAGACATAGCCAAGGAAGCACAAGATATGCTTGGGCACAATCCACACCTGCTGTATGGGTTAGGGAGTGCACAGGGAAACAGAAGCACCCAGAATGTAGGGGAACACCTGGCACTGGGGTAAGAACCACTGATAAAGGAGAGCCAACATTTTAAACATTAAAGTTTTCTAGACACTGGAGATCTACAAAAGTGAAATGTACTTGGCTGAGTGCTACACATAGATGCTGCAAGACCTGTCTTCTCATTTGTAGGAGCTTATAATATGAGAGGGCATAAGCAAGAATAAAATCTAAGCTATGATAATGTTCATTATTCTAGTGCATTCATTTAAGAGGTCATCAGAACCTGTGAATGCGTGTGTACGAGTGTGCGTGCGTGTGCCTATGTGTGTGAAGGAAGCATATGCAAAGGCACAATGGAAAGGCTAATGAATGAGGCAGACAGAGCGCAACCTGGGCAATTCATTAAGAGTGTCCAACACAGAAGACTGGAGTGAAACCTAACAGGTGTACTACCGGTGTTGTGCCTGGCTGCCAACACAGAAGACTGGAGTGAAACCTAACAGGTATGTTACCGGAGTTGTGCCTGGCTGCCAGTTTTCACTCTGTTGTTTGAATATCATAGCTCAATCCCTTAAGTTTTCAGTATCATTTTCTGGAGACATATACTGAAAGATTGTGTTTCTTGGCTCTCTTCTCAATATACACTGTTGTATTTACAGCTAACAATACTGAAAATAATCTAAAATTGTTTTTAAAGCAAATTAATATAACATATTAAATATATCAGTATTAATGTTAACATTGTATACAATCTAAAAAGAGCATACATTTTTCCTTGCACACTATGTATGAAAATATTTTAAATGAGGTTTACAACTCAACTCCACAGGGCACTGCAGGTCTTTTTCTAATTTTTTGTTGTTTGTTGTTGTTATTGTTTTGTTTCTGAGACAGGGTTTCTCTGTGTAGCCCTGGCTGTCCTGGAACTCTCTCTGCACACCAGGCTGGCCTTGAACTCACAGAGATCCTGCATGCCTCTGCCTCCTGAGTGCTGGGATTAAAGCTGTGCGCTACTGCAGGGCATGAGGTCCTTTTTAATAGTTCCTACCTACCTTTAGCCACATCTTCCCTGCTTTTACTCCCACCCTACCCCACAAGCGTTACACATGCTGCAAACAGAACCACAGTGCTCTCTACACACACTGTGTCTCGTCTCGTGAACATCGTTCTTTCTATCTAGAATGGCTTTATCAGTTTCTTCATCCACAAGAATACGTTCAACTTTCAAAGGATGTCACCCCATCTCAATAAGCCCTTCCACTCACTAACCAAATGTAGACAACAGGATCTTCCTCCCTGTCTCTTCTCTGCTTGCTTGTGTTCATAAAACAGCCTAAGGTGTTTTTGTTGTTTTGGTTTTTGGTGTGTTATTTCCCATGTTGGGCTGTTTAAGTGCGAGAACTAAGTCCTTTTCATGACTCTTATATCCAGTAGATAGCAGACTGCCTGAAACAAAGCAGAGAAGCTCAAAAGAAGAGTAAAAAGTTAAAATATAACTTCCTTATTATAGAAAAGTGGGCAATAAATATAAACAAGAGTTCAAAAATAAAAATGCAGTTTAAACATACGAAAAGATGCGCAAACTCAGGCATTATTAAATCCGTATTTGAATGAGATGTCAGTTAGCCTATTACACAAGACAGGTATCTCAAAGTGTTGGTAAGACCAAGAAACAGTCCTCCCAGATTAATGGCAGAGGGCAAACTAAGAGAACAACTGCAGTTATATCAAGAATAAACACCACACCGATGGTGCAAATACTCTAGATTACACGTGTCATGGATTACACATGTCTGTATTACACAGGACAGAAGAAGCACTTGCAGATTTATCCTAAAGTTGTATTTTCACATGAACAAAAATATTTCTTCCAAGACACTTACTGAGTCACTGTTTGTCATGTCATATCACGTCAAACGAAACATAAATGTTCAAAGTTAGACAGTAGTAAGCTAAGTTCTGCACATCTGTATGTCGGGAGTGTGAAGAAGAGTGAGAGTGGAACATTCTACAATCTCACAATCTACAATTCTCAGTGAAACCTCATGGTAAGCGAAAAGTGTGGGGAAGGCATGATACAGAATACAATTCGAAGTATGATGCTAGTCTCGAAACCCAATCAAAAATAATCAAGAGAGGAGGTGCATACTAAACACTCTTGGAAAAGCACTCTATAACCCTCAAAAGAAAACAGGAGGAAGTGGGTACTTTCTCTCAGGAAAGGGATCTGGACTGCAAAGCCTTTATTTAAACTTGGAGGCATCTTAATTTTAAACCACTTCTACACATTATCTTTCAAATTAAAATCCTCAGTAGTTAGATGAATGAATGAATGAATGCATAAGCAGGTGAAAAATAATGTATCAATCAAGGAATAGATCTCATCCATTGTATGCACATATCAGCCACACCACAGCCACATTCTGCCTCAGTATCCCTCAGACCAATATATTCTGTTTTCATTTTAAGTGCACAGGTGTTAGCATGTATTTTATTGTTGTAAGCTCTGTAGCTGTTAGAAGTATGTCTTCTGCCAACACATCTCCTATCCTTCAAACCTATCACTCATGCAAATAAAAGCTGCCTCAAGAAGCAGACCCATGATTACCAAAGCTACTCCCCAGTGTGACTTCTCACAGGAACACATGCCTTTCTGCTCACACAGCATGCACAGCCTTTAGTGCTTTGAATTAGTGAGAACTCTCCTTAGCCTCTGACACAGGGAGCCCAGCTAACTTTTTTTCTCTTATTTACACAAGGAGAAGCACTACCTTTGCCAGTTCAGTCTTCAACCATTCAGTAGAAAAAGACACCCCGACCCCATCCCCCCACCTTCTGCCCCAGGCCCTAAGTGGCTCTCTTCAAATTCTACTTTATGCATATGCTCAAAATGACTAGAAGGGCATTCCCTGGGAGATGGGGGTGGGGTAAAAAGAAGATCAGGAATTCTTTCTAACAAACACAGAAGAATACATACTTTATTCAAATTCCCTACACCAAGAAATTAAGAGCTGTGTTTGGTGCTTGGATTTAACAGAAGGAAATATGACAGCCTCATTCCTCCCTTTGTTTTAATTTTAATTTAGAATAAAATACAGTATGACTCCTCTAGTCACGTGGCCATGGTTAAAAGGATCACTAGTGTGTGGCCAGCTGCATTACTGTCATGGCCTGTTGCCTCATTCCCTACTAGAGCACTATGTGTCCACATCCTGACTGCAGCACTGCCTGGACACTTCCCTGCCACTAAAGTCACTGATATGGCAAAGCTGCCTCTAACTTACCACAAAACCAGACAAACTATCTCAAACAGTATATTCAAACTCAAAAACTTCTAAGTCCAAATGACGTTAAGAAAGATCTCAAGGTCCCTACAAGGTTTAGAGTATCTGTCATTGAAGACTACAGAAGTAAGGGTTAAGAGGGCTGGAGTGAGGTATGAGGAAAGGACAGCAGAGAACCACCTTCACATATCTGAAAAGTGACCGTGAAAAACTGGAGGACCAAAAAACTCAGAAATGTACTTTATTTTTGAGGCAGGCTAATTCTAACATAGAATAAGGAAAAGAATCTCATTCAGCATAGCAAAGAGATTTTTAACAATTTGATCAATAACAGAATAAGAAGCCTTGTGATATGATAGGCTTTGAGTGACTGAGTCATGAGACAGAAAATGGACAGGAACTACATATTATGGACACCCCTGAAAGAAATACCTCATTTTGTGGTCTTATACAAAATGACCTCACAACACTCTCCCAATTCTGATGCTGCACATTCTAAAGAATGATTTATGCCACTTTTCTGTTACTCTCTGGATAAAAGAAGAAAAGCTAATTATCCTGACAATAATTAGCCACAGAATAGTTTTTTAGAATCTGTCTTTTTCCTGGGACATGAAAATGTATACCTTTCCTTGTCATCTCAATACGACTTTTGCATATTTTTCCTTAAAGAAAGTAGGGCTAAAGCATTGTGTACATTTTATCATATTCATTAATATTTAGAAATAACATTAAATAACAGCATATCATCAGATCTGAGGTTACTCAAGCAAGCAGTAGATAAAAGGCATCTTCACAAATAGAACATAGAGATCCTTGCGGCCAACTGCTAAAATCCCTGACTGGTGTAGACAGCACTAGGAGAGAAACTCTTAACTTACCTGCCAAATGTATGGACCTATTTGTGAACTATAAAGGCTGAAAGAATGGAAGACATTGAAATAGCAACATTAAAAATCGACACCCCCTTGGAGCTGTATGTTTAGGATGGCATTTGTTCCTGTTTGCCTTCAGTGAGATCATCTAAAGGTCTCATCTGAAAGGAGACACTTCTTACAATGGGAATTTCCTCTGTAAAACCTTGTCTGAGAAGAGCAGACAATCACTATTCACCCCGTTTATCTGACAGGAAGGCTGGGAAGCTCTATGATGCAATTAAACTGAAAAATATTGTGCTGTGAAATTGGCATTATCACCCTTGCACACAGACCTCTAACTCAATCAACTGGAATGCTTCAGAAAAATTAGAAGATACAATAACTTAATAAGTAGCTAAGTGAGAAAGTGAAGTTGACACTAATATTTATATACTACTTTTTGAAGCATTACAAGATGAGAAACACTAGTATGTAAGCCTCCTTCACTGCAGTGAGCACTAAGTAATCGTGCCTAGAAATTTAAGTTAAAAATAATTTGGTAACTATCACGAACTAATGTAACTGACATAAGTTTAAAAAGTAGAAAGGTAGAGCTACTCACCAACAAGCCTTATTACATTCAATGTTGTGTTTGTTAAGATAGGCGCGTTCACTTTATTCAGACTGTAATCTGATTTCTTTCTGCTCTTAAGCGTCTCTCGTGAAACACTTCACATGGAAAACAAAGGAGAAGTGCTATTAGATTGCAGATGAACAAACCAGTAAGTTATTCAGCTTCTCGTCTAGCTCCCACTCACAAATTATTTACTGAAATCCTATGCATAAATGAACTCACAGCACAGAGAAAGGAGAAATAATAAAGAAATGAAGTTCTATAACTGTATTTTAGGGATTTTGAAGATTTCACCTTATTGACAAATTTCTATCTCTTTACTGAATTATTCAGTTTTCAAGTCACAAACAGTGTTTGTCATTTTATTCCTCTTATGTCTGTGTTTCCTTGGACACCACTCGCATTTATTGTTCTCCTCTTTAAGTTCCTTGAGTTGTTATTTTTTTAACCCCTTGGATTATCTGATGAAGTGACTGTTCATGTTCTGGGACCTAGGGTTCATCTACATTATTCCAGTTGGAGAACATTCCTATAGGACTAGTGCCTTTCATATTGTTGGTGCTTCTTGATGTGCCCTATGCAGATGGACTACTTTTGTTGTGAGTCTGATGCGAGTCATTTTGTTGTGTGTCTTTTTATTGTGTGTCTGAGGCTGAGCCAGTACAGGAGCTGTGCACTAGGTGTGGGAGTGGCAACCATCTGTAATGTTTCTGAAACAGAAGTTTTTCTGTAGAAATTATACACCTAGGCAGAAATGTATCAAATGTATGGATTTCAGAAACGTATGAAAAAAATCCACTATAGAAATGGAATTAAATTAGACATGTGACTGAATATATGGTTAACAAATCAGACTAATTTCCAAAGAGAAGCAGAACTTACATGAAAGGCCATTTTTACAAAGACGATAGGAAAAGAAGATGAATTTATATTCAAGTAAATGAATGAAATTTCCAGAAAATTAGTCAAAACATTTTGAAAAGGGTATGTAGAAAAGGGATCCATTATACAACAGGCAGAGAAAATAGTCTACTGAAAGATGAACAGAACTTCATTATGCTTCCACATATAACACAGTGCAGAGGTAAGTGCCAGGGAAAGAGGTAAGCACAAGCCAGGTCAGCAAAGAATCGAGCACAAGGAGCAAAGGTGAGCCAATAAAACTCTAAAGCAGAAAAAACGCCATGGCAGGGAATTAAATTTGTAACTTAGAAAAAGAGTTCTAAATTTATAATTAAGAATAGTTTAAAAGTACTATATTGAAGAGATATGGTGAAAGTGGGCATCCTTGTCTTGTCCCTGAGTTTAGAGGAAATGCTTCAAGTTTCTCTCCATTTAATTTGATGTTGGCCACTGGCTTGCTTGAAGTTCTTGCTAGAGCAATAAGACAACTACAAGAGATCAAGGGGATACAAATTTGAAAGGAAGAAGTCAAATTATCCCTATTTGCAGACAATATGATAGTATACATAAGCGAACACAAAAATTCCATCAGAGAATTCTTACAACTGATAAACACCTTCAGCAAGGTGGCTGGATACAAAATTAATTCAAAAAAATCAGACGCCCTTCTTTATACAACAAACAAATGGACTGAGAAAGAAATAAGGGAAACAACCCCCTTCACAATAGCCACAACAATATAAAATACCTGGGGGTAAATCTAACCAAGCAAGTAAAGAACCTATACAATAAGAACTTCATGCCCTTGAAGAAAGAAATTGAAGAGGACATCAGAAAATAGAAAGATCTCCCATGCTCATGGATAGGTAGGATCAACATAATAAAAATGGCCATCCTACCAAAAGCAATACAATATATAGAATCAATGTAATTCCTATCAAAATACCAACACAGTTCTTTATAGACCTGGAAAAAGCTATTCTCAATTTCATATGGAACAACAAAAAACCCAAATCAATCCTGTACAATAAAAAAACATCTGGAGGTATCACCATCCAAGATTTCAAGCTGTACTACAAAACAATAGTAGTAAAACCAGCATGGTATTGGTATAGAAACAGACCAGTAGATCAATGGAATCGAATTGAAGACCCAGAAATGGACCCAAACACCTATGGCCACCTAATTTTTGACAAAGAAGCCAAAAGCGCACAATGGAAAAAGGACAGCATCTTCAACAAATGGTGCTGGTCCAACTGGATGTCCACTTGTAAAAGAATGAAATTAGATCCATACTTATCACCTTGTACAAAACTTAAGTTCAAGTGGATCAAAGACCTTTACATAAGGCCGGTCACACTAAATCTACTAGAAGAAAAAGTGGAAAATCCCTCGAAATCATAGGTACAAGTGACAACTTCCTGAACAGAACACCAACAGTTCAGGGCCTGAGACCAACAATCAATAAATGGGACCTCATGAAACTGAAAAGCTTCTGTAAGGCAAAAAGACACTGTAATTCGAACAAAACGGCAGCCTACAGACTGGGAAAATATCATTACCAACCCCACATCTGACAGAGGTCTAATATCCAAAATCTACAAAGAGCTCACGAAATTAAATGCCAAGAAACCAAATAATCCAATCAAAAGATGGGGAACAGAGCTAAATAGAGGTCACAAAGGAGGAATCCCTAATGGCGAGAGACACTTGAAGAAATGCTCAACATCCTTAATCATCAGAGAAATGCAACTCAAGATGACTCTGAGATTCCATCTCACACCTATCAGAATAGCTAAGATCAAAAGCTCAAATGACAGCACATGCTGGCGAGGGTGTGGAGAAAGGGGAACCCTCCTCCATTGCTGGTGGGAGTGCAGACTTGTGCAACCACAATGGAGGTCAGTATGGCGATATCTTAGAAAACTTGGAATAGCTTTGCCTCAGGACCCAGCCATACCACTTCTGGGTATACACCCAAAGGACTCCTCACCAAATCATAAGGAAGTTTCCTCATCTATGTTCATAGCAGCCTTATTTGTAATAGCTAGAAACTGGAAACAACCCAGATGTCCCTCAACCGAAGAATGGATTAAAAAACTCTGGTACATCTACACAATGGAATACTACTCAGCTATCAGAAACATGGAAATTATGGAATTTGCAGCCAAATGGATGGAACTAGAGAAGCTCATCCTGAGTGAGCTAACCCAGACTCAGAAGGATGCACATGGCATCTATTCACTTATAGTAGGATTTTAGCTATATAGTAGAGGATATCGATACTACAGCCAACACACCAAAGGGAACATGGACATAGACTTTTTTTTTTGTTTGTTCGTTTGTTTTTTAGTTTTCTCTCCTTGGCAATGAGACACTTCTCACTGGTGGTACTGACTTGTAGGCCCCCAGTGTATGAGGTGGCTCTTGGCCTTCATATGACTTCTCAACTGGGGTGAGGGACTCTTATGTAGGGACACTCCACTCCAGAGTAGTGGGATTGAAGGGTTAGAGGTAGAGGGTGGGAGGGCGAGGCTGGGAAGGGGGAAAGAGGACAATATGATGGAGATGTAACCTGAAGCAACAAATAAATAAATTTATTTATTAAAAAAAGAATAGTTAAGGGTGGAAGGGTGGGACTGGAGGGGGGAGTAGGGAGGGGATTGTGATTGAGATGTAACTTGAAGAAATAAAAAATAAATTATTAAAAAAAAAAAAGAATAGTTTAAAAGATGGTAAGTTTGGAGACAAGAAGCTAAAGTAACTTTGGCAAATGGAGATACACATCAATGAATAGCAGACACTTCGTTGCATGTCCACTTCAATTAAAACTTTCCCTTTGGCCAAAGTATTTCCTAAACATATCTAATAAATGAATTCAATAAAATCATCCCATTCAGCTCAAAGACTGGTTAATAACTTACATATGCAAAATCCAATAAAAATAAAAGCTTCCCAATCAATATGGTTACTAGTATATGGATTGCTCTCTATTAAGGAGAGAATTATGTCAGGGTTATAAGTTAACCAATTATTAACTAAGTGTAAAGTATACTTAAATCTGTCATTCAAATATGTGTTAAGTATATGTGTGTGTATTAAATAAAATTATCTGACATTAATTCACTTCAGCATAAAAAAATAAGGCCCAGGATAAAGGAGACAAAAATTCTTAATAAAATTATCATAGTTTTGAAGAATAAAGTTTACCATTAAACAAAACTTAATTACTAGTAGGACACTTTAAGAGCAAATCAAATACAAATTCCAAAAACCTGGAAAATTAGAGGAGACACTGTATTTACTCAATCAGTAAAAAAATGACTGATCTCTAAACTGAAACTTTGAAAAGAGATTAACTTGTAGTATTTTTTTGTACTTTTAATTTATTTCTTTCTAAGGGGTGCAGTGGCAATGGCGTTGAGTACCCAGGTTCATGTATGGAGGTAAGAGGACAACTAGGAGGGGCTGGCACTTTTCTACCTAGTGAAACCTGGGGTTCAGACTCAGGTCATCGCGATTGGCGACCGGTGCCTTTATCTACTAAGCTGTTCCACCAGCTCATGGTATTATTTTTATAAAGAAGTGAGAACATGGATGGAGAAAATCTTCTAAGACCCCACTGCTACATGAAGAGATATAGGCAATTAATGGCTAAGACAGAAACAAGTCTGTATCAGACACAAGGCTCCTGACAGGTCATCTAATCCCAAATGGTCAGCCCTAAACCCATATATCATTGATCAACATGAAATGGACTGAGCAGGCTGTGTGTGTGTTTGCGTATGTATAACAATAATTAAAGAAGAGGGCATGAATTTAAGAGGAAGTTGAGGGGGGAAACATGAGAAGAGTTGGAGAGGGAAGAGGATAAGCTGGAAATGATGTAAATGTACTCACACAAGAAATTCTCGATAAAATAAAAAAATTCAAAATTAGAATCTTGTTCCAAAACATCAGTGTCAATGATAAATATGCACAAAAATGTCATAATGAAATATATTATTCTGTGTAATGAATATATGTGAAAAACCAAGTAGTAGATTGGTATCTGTGGACGAAAGTGTTCTACAGGACAGAAGAATCCACAAAACCACTGAGTAAATGAGCAAATCTCAGAATAATTTTTATAGTGACACATATACTGTATAAATCAAAAGAAAAGTTACAGTTAACCCAGTTTAGCCAAGTGGAATCAACTAATATGTCTGACATAGTAACAGTCAAATCCATCAAGTAAATTAATTCATGAAACATCAGGTGAGGTTTTGCTTAACTTGGGTTTTTTCATGAATATTTTGCTACTTTTCCTGAAATTTCACTGTTATGGGGAAAATCTGCACACTCAAGTCTTCCAGAAATCATTTTCTAACGTACATTAATTGCTGCCATATTTTATTTTTAATTTAAATTAACAAGACTCTCTTAACCTTCGAAGGAAATAAGAACCACCCGGCCTCACAGCAGTCACCTCTTAACCGGAGCGTCGCCTGTCTGCTCATCCACATAGTCCCGCTTCAGCTCCTCAGGAACATCACTGTCGCTGTCATACTCCTGATAGGCACCCTTCTCCTGCTCATCAGATTCATACTGAAGAGAATGCGATGGGACACACAGCAATGGGCTTATAGGGTCACGTTACAGAAGCCTCTCAACACAAAATGCATGCAATTTTAAAGAAACGGCTAAGGGAAATTCTTAATTTAGTTTGAATTTTACCATGAGGAACCAAACTCTCCTATTTTCCTTTTCATCCTATTTTAACTAGCTCAAAAGAAAGAGAAAACAAAAATAACATTTGTGCTGTAATTTGTAAATGAAAACTTAAATCAAACACAACCACATCTAATATCTCACTGGGTTAAGAAGGGTGTATTTTGACTTTAAAAGATTTTCTAGGGCTTTTGTAATAATTACTTTCAAACTGTTGACTCTTTACATCAACGTGGAGTATCCACTTCTACTCTTAGAACTACTACTTTAGCTTCTACATTCACTCAGCACACAGAATGTTCTTTTTACCATGAAGATGCTCAGCTGGCATGGACAGTTGAGCAGGTAACACAGCACCAGGAGGCCTCCTGAAAGGCTCCCTCCTGAGACTGATAGTTCCTTCCTGACACCTTTCTTGTCCTTATGGCACCATGGACCAATGCCAGCAGGGCAAGGGAGATTGCAAAGCAAGGGGAACATTGGCAGCAGCACCACTGCCACCATCTATATCAGGCACGGCCATGACTAAATACTGGCTGGCATACACTGCATTTCTGACCACATACTGTACCAAGTTCTCTCACAAATTATATCTCCAGAGTCCTAAAAACTCCAAATATAGCTTAACCATATATAACTACTAAGTTAACTTAACCCCATATATATCTGAAGAGACCAACATGATGACAACTTGGAAAGGAGTATGTGCCCTTAATTCAACTTTTTGATACTCTATTACTGGGGTAAAATGTAAGGCCTTATTCAGATATAAACCCAGATTCTCAAGGGCTTAGATTATATCTGGAAAGGTTAGATCTATACTAATGTTTTTTTTTTAGTTGTGGCATTTCCCTGCATTTAGACATATAGACAAGAATTCTTCTCAGGAGGCAGAGGCAGGTAGATCTCTGTGAGTTCAAGACCAGCTTGCTCTACATAGTGAGTTCAAGGTCTGCCAGGATCACACAGAGAAACCCTGTATGAAAAATCTGCCCAAAACAGGTTTTAAAACTAAAATAAAAAAATAATAATAAAGAAAATAGATTTTCTCAGACCTAAACAATTTTCATTTGGTTTCATCAAATCTATAGTGGGTTCCTCTGCAAACTGTGGAGAACATGAAGACATATTAAGTAATATCCTGGGTCAAATGACATGATTTGAAAGCATATTACAGAAGACTATGAGAAGGCCCTGCTCTCTATTGCAAATATGGATACTCCAGGAGGCACAAATGCAAAGTAACTTTTCAAAACCCACACGGCTAATAAACTGAAGTGATGGTACTTCCTACCAATTAAGCAATACCTATATTTAATATTGTTTCAAGCTACTCGAAGGATCGCTAAAAGATCATACTTCTAAATTCTGAAAAATCTAAATTCTAAGCTCCCTTTCAGGCAACTAGGCAATAATTTTGTGGTGGTTTGACTAAGAATGGCCCCATAAGCTCATGTATTTGAATATTTGGTCATCAGGAGTGTGACTACTTGATAGGGATTAGAAGGTGTACCCTTATTGGAAAAAGTGTGTCACTAGGGGTGGGCTTAAGCTCAAGCCAGCCCCAGTGTCTCTCTCTCCCTGCTGTTTCAGGATCCAGATGTAGAATTCTCAGCTACTTCCCCAGATCATGTCTGCCTTCCTGCCACCATACTCCCTATCATGATGACAATGGACTAAATCTCTGAAGCCATAATCCAGCCCCAGTTAAACGCTTTCCTTTTATAAGAGTTGCCATGGTCCTGGTGTCTCTTCAAAGCAACAGAACAGTGACTAAGAGAATCTTTTCTCAGATAAAAGGACATAGACTAAAATACCAACTTGGTTACTCAGGAATGGAGTCACGACAAAAGTATAGTGTGCTATTCCCTTAGCCATCTCTCACCTAAATAATTCAATGACAAAGTATATCACTACTAGGCAAGTAGATAAGACTACTACAAATGAGGACAAATTTGCAATTCAGGGCACCACTGTGAATAAGTGGTGTCACTATGAGTGACATAGAGTCACTATGTACACATCCCATTTTGTAGGGATGCAGCACCCAGCAGGAATGTAAGTGGTTAACAGATAAACAATCCAACAGACTACCAGTTCACTTCAGAACACTTTTTTTTTTTTTTTTGGTTTTTCGAGACAGGGTTTCTCTGAATATCTCTGGCTGTCCTGGACTCGCTTTGTAGACCAGGCTGGCCTCGAACTCACAAAGATCCGCCTGCCTCTGTCTCCCAAGTGCTGGGATTAAAGGCATCTCACTGTCACAAAGGCTATCTCCAGCCTCTCATTGGGACCCCTCCCAGACTTATGCTAATTTTAGGTGAAAAGTTGGAACAAAAATCCACCAATCCCTAAACTTCCCCAAGCTCACAACTTGAAATCCCACCAATCCCCACTCTGGAAATCCAGGAAAGCTCTACTCTTCAAAAATCCTATATAAAGGCTGTGTTTGCCAAGCTCTCTGCTGTCCTCTCCTGGGAGTAAAGGCAGCCACTCCTGGATTCTTTCCTCCCCTCCTGGGTTCATCCCTCCTTGGGCTCCCAAGTCCCACCACAGAGCTGTGTGGTTCCTGGCCTCCCATACCTCAGGATACCCTTCCCCTTGGGACACTGTCCCACCTAAAAGAGCTGTGTGCTGAATTTGGAGTTATGGGTTTTCTAGACACCTTCCTATCTGACCAGGAAGGCCAACAAACATCACATACCCCATTAGAAGCCAAAACATCTTCTGTTTCTTCATCTTTGTGGTCGGCTTGAATTTCAAATGGATTCCCTCCACTACAGTACTGCTCAAACAAAGTCACAGGTTTTGAAGAAGCTGACAATGGCTGCTTACTAGGTGAAACTGATGGGGAGCGAGACTGTTCCAGGAATTTAAATTCCTACACATTGAGAAAGGACCAAATAGCTGTTAGAAAAAATAATAAAATCCAAGCAGACAAACATATCCCTTAAATGTGAATGTGGAAGGTGGGGCGGGCATGGTCTTTAAGTTCTTCACCTTTATCTTCAAGTTGTCTGAGGTCACAGTCTTGGAAAGGCAGAACTGCTCTAAAGGACAGTTCAGTCAATGGCATTGCGTAGGCCACAACTGCCAAGTCAAGCAACTCTGGCTTTCCTTGAAGCAAAGGCAGAGACACACTTGGAAATGACAACAACTGTGAATGACACAGCAGCAGAAATTCTGGTAGGACACTTCTAACCCACAATATCCTTTAGCAAGAGCAACCACTAAGACACTCTTGACTCAAGCTTGTACCATGTAAGATATTCCTACAAAAGCATGAAAAGTATCAAGTATGGGTCTACCTTTATTATGCTGGTATCTGGAACTATCATTATATTTCCTTTATAGACCAAAAAGCAAAGAGCACAAACATACATTTGGCCCAGATGTGTACTCTGCTCCTAGACTGCTATAGTCAAGCTCTTATGTGTATAGCATCTGCCTCTCTTTTCTTCAATTCCCTCATCTTTAAAAGGAGAGAACCATCTAGATGGAGGGAAAATGATAGAGCTAAAAAGATGCAATACCTGATCCAAATTCTACAATACAAAGATGGGCAAACTGAGGCAGCCTGGAGAGCCTGAGTGCCAAGTTCAAGGTCACAGCTTATTGGAGAAAAGTTCACCTAATCTACAAAACTCTTGACTTGACAACTTACCACAAAAATAAGTATCTTTCTTCACATAACAATATTAATCCCAAGTTTAAATGTCTGTCATAGTCAATATTAGTCTTAAAAGGTCCAAAGGCAGTATCTTAAATTTCTAAAAGTACACTGACTTGTTCACCCTACCATTACACCATGTCTCAGCTGTAACTGCCATTTAATTACCAATTGTATTTATTAATAACTATAAACTGTAAGAATAGGCCAGTGGGTTTAGCAGCCGGTGGCCTGCCAGAGCAGCGGGTGGCCTGGCGGGATATCAGCCGATGGGCTTTGCCCTCCTCAACTGGCAGCCTGATTTGTCCTGGGAAAAAGCCCTGGACCAAGGGTGGCCTACACCACCTGTAACTTAAACTCTGTTAAGTAATATAAGTTGTTATATAAGTCAGTACAATTGCTGGAGGCTTGGCGGGAATTTCGAAGGAACTGGGCGGGAGGCCGATGGCCCTGGATTGCTTGGACTGGCCTATAAGTTGCTGCAGTCCTTTCCCCAATAATTAAACACACCAAGACCTTTTAATGTTTTAACACTTAGCCCTTAGCTGGGTAGACTCTTAATTAGCTACTCTAAATTAACCCGGATCACCTAATCCCAAACTGCCTTGTGCCTGTGATTACCTTTCAAAGTTCTCAAACACGTTTATCTGCTTCTCTATCTCCTGGTGAAAATAGCTAATCCTCTGTGTAAAATGCAGAGTTCCTGTTCTAATCTCAGGAAGTCCTGCCTTCCTATACTCTTTCTGCCTAGCTAATTGCCTATCAGTGAGAATGCATGGGGGCGGGGGTAACCAGATCTCAGTACTGAAATCAGCCTATCAGAAGCAATATTATAGACCTTCCCCAACACTCAGCCCTGGCTTGTTTTCTTTATAAATTTCAACTATATGTTCAATCAGTTCCAACACAAATGCCTGAAAATAATGACATTACTTTTATACCTCTAAACAAGTGTTTAATGTAACAACATGATTTATTTTATTTATTTTTTACAAATCCACAGGAATACATGTGATAATTAAGTTGTGAGTGGTTTTCAAGGCAGCCATTTTAAAAGAAAATAAAGCTTGCTTGTACAAACCATCTTTATGTGTTTCTATAAACGTTCTCTTACAATCATACCAAGTATACATTACAGCATGCATTCCCAATCTATTACATGAACATTCAATAAAACTATTTAAAAACATACTCTAAAATTAATGCTAAACTTAAAATACCAAATGTTAGGGAATTATAACTATGTTAGTATTCATAGATTCTGTTAATTTAATGTTATTTTATTAATGTCAATTAAAATTGATGTCAGTTTTGTTGTCCTTGAGCATGTACTAATCACCAGTGCTATTGATTTTACTATTACCATATTAGGAAAACAATATGATAGGACTAGATATGAAACCATATAACATAAAGACTATCCCCTATTAAAACATAAGGAAAACATAAGGCTGCAAAGATGGCTCAGCAGGTAAGATCACTTAACTACTCTTCCAGAGGACCCAGGTTTGATCCTCTGCACCCACCTGACGGTTAACTACCATCTGTAACTCTAGATTCAGAGGAGCCCATGCCCCCATTGGGCTACCAGAAGCACTGCAAACATGTAATACACCAACATACACGAAGACAAAACACCCATACATATAAAACAAAATTAAAAATACTAATAATACAAATCAAATACTCTTTTAAATATATCCAGTTTTTTTTAATGCTTCTAGAAAGCCATTCCATCTGAAGGAAACCACTAACTACAAGGTATGCCCATGTCATGGAGTAGGACTCAATCACTGATGCAGGAATATTTACTATAATGTCCCCCAATCAAATCAATTAAAGAGTTTTTCACAAACTGTTCAGTCCAAAGAATCCAATTAACTAATAAAAATTAGTGGTTCTTAAAAATGTCACTTTCATTTACGAAGCATTTTGTCAATACAATTAATCTGCTAACCATGCTATGACTGAAGTACCCATCCATCCCTTTAGGAAATTGCTAGTATTTTACATATGTAAGTAAGCATTTTTATTACATGGTACCAAAATACAACTGACTTGTTTTCTGAAAAAAATTTAAATAAAACAGGGGGTTCTCTTCTGAATTCAAAAGAAAACCCATTGTAACTGTCACTTTTTTTTTTTAGGCAAAAGAGTTTACTGAAGCATGTAAAATGAGTTTGGAGGGAAGTGAACATCACAGGTTTATCAGTGGATAAGTCTGACAAAGGGCCTGTTAGGGATTTCTTTCAAGGAAGTAAGCTACACACTGTTCTTTATTTTGGTAGGTATATAAAAGCTCTCACATATGTGTTTCTGTTATTAAAAGAAAAAACTCAACCCATTTGTTTGTTCATAAGAAAAACTTACATGAAGCTGCAAGATGCTGAAATTTGACTTAACAGGACAAAGCTCCCATGTTTCATTCTCTAAGAACATTCTCAGTTCATCAAGTCGTATTCTTAAACAAAAGAAAAAAAGTAATAGTCTAAAGAAAGAAAAAGGCAGGAAGTACAAGAACTAAGGAAACAAAATACAATGTAACAACAAAACCATCATCATCATCTTTAGAACCCATATGAGATTACCACAATAAACTACAAAAGCTTGCCTGTTAGCTACCCTGTGATCCTGAAGAGAAACAATATGTGAAATATTTACTAAGCTGAATATTTTTAACATAGTATAAAAATGATGTGTAAGAAATACAATTTCTATTAAGGAATTTAATTAAAACCTGTCACCAACTCATATACTTAAATTTGTCTTAACTAAATATGTACCAATGCCAAAATAGAGTAACAACTATCATATTATATAATGTCACAAATATTTATGTATTCTGTGTGTAATACATATATATGTATCATGAATATGTCAAGTATTAGACTACTAAGAAGCAATAATACCAAAATAATTATTATTCTTCAAAGTTCTTTAATTCAGTGTCTAGCACCACAATACATTTAAAACTCAGCAGGTCGGCACTTATAGGCCTCACAGTCCACTAACTACCTATACCACATGGATGATTTTTTTTTTAATAATTTATTTTTTATTTCTTCAAGTTACATCTCAATCACAATCCCCTCCCTACTCCCCCCTCCAGTCCCACCCTTCCACCCTCCTCCCCCTCAGCCCCACCATCCTCTTCCCTTCTTTTTTTTTTTTTTTTTTTTTTTAGTTTAAGGTATTTATTTTTCCCCCCAACAGCTCTCCCTTTCAGTCCAAATAATGGTTCTTTTTCTTATAACTATAAATACAATACAAAACAACAGAAATAAATAGGCCACGATTATAAGAGTTATATGGCTTAGCATACATTCCCAATGTCCAGTCCATATGTATTTGGCACCTGACTTTAACATTCTACTATCTAACCATCTCC
>CAJQZJ010032488.1:3532850-3557674 GCA_907164525.1 Lophiomys imhausi
TCTTCAGCCATTTGGCCCCATTTCTCTGACAGACATTGGTTGTAGAGCAGGAATTATGAAGGACTTACCTACCCTGTCTTGGCAGAGCTAGGCTGTCGACTTACCTGCTTCCAAGTTTTGTCCTTTTTGGACAGAAGTCTGTCTACAGTTGAAGCAAGTAGTTTTTCTTGCCAAGAGAATGGCTTACCACCAATGGATGATTTTTTAATACTACTGGTCTCACTTTATGTTCTGAGTCATCAGTACATTATATAGAAAGATGCAGAAAAACAAAGCTTTATTTCTATTTGCATAAAAGTCTGTTTTTCTCCAACATACCACCAGCTGTTGATACCATGCTAGCCTTTTTAAGAAATCCACATTTGAAGACAAAGAATCAGTAAATACATGGATCTAGAAAAACAGGAACATCTCTAAATATTGAGATAACTGAACAAGGACTACAAGTGACAAACATCCTCAGCAAAGTTGCAGGCTACAGAATTAACACTTGAATGTTTTGTACAATGAAAAAGTTAACAAGTGGAAAAAAAGAACTGAAAAAGCTTCTAGACAACAGAAAGATGTTCAATACTCATTGATTAGTGGGGTTAATATTATGAAAATGGTCATCCTACCAAATGCAATCTAAAGATTCAACACAACTCCATGAAAACTGCAACACAATTCTTCACAGAAATCTTAAATTTCATATTGAAATACAAAAGATCTAGGAAACTGATCTGCTGGAGGTATCATCACCCGATATTTCAAACAGTTGTAATGATGGAACAAACAAGGTCAGACATCATGGTATTCTACAACATTCACAAGGCTGAAGCAGAAGGATTATCAGTTCTAGGCAAGTCTGGGTTACATAGACTTTATCTCAATAGATATACAAATTATATACACAGAATCAAATAGACATTTGAGAACTGAAAAGCAGAATACCTTCATTTAAACCCTGACTGGATAAGTATAACACCATAGTAGGGTTACCAGAAGAAGAATCAGTAGAAAATATCTACAAACTAAAGCACAAATTGAAAGTAAAATGAACAGAAAAATAAACAGAAAATATCTTCATATTAGATAGCTGATAGACGGATGCATGGATGGATGGATGGATGGATGGATGGATGGATGGATGGATAGACGGGCGGACAGACAGATGGGTGGTTGGGAGGAGAGAGGGATGACACAGTATTTTCCAGAAAAATGGCTCCATTGGTACAGTGTTTGCTACACTAGCATGAGGAACTGAGTTTGTATTCCCAGCATCCATGTAAACAGCCAGGTGGAGTCCTGTATTCCACTGTTGGGGATATGGAAATAGAAGGCAGTCTAGCAGAACTGGTAAGCTTTGAGTCAGTGAGTGACTTTGTCTCAAAAAATACAGTGCAGAGCAATTTGGGGAAGACATGATGTCAACTTCTAGGTTACAAACACACACACACACACAGAAAGAGAGAGAGAGAGAGAGAGAGAGAGAGAGAGAGAGAGAACGAGAACAAAAGATTCATGTTCATGCATAGAGAAGAGAGTACAAATGAGCTGAAGCAGTATTTGGACAGGTAGGCGTCCGTAATTCCTCAAAATGATTGTGTCTATGGGTAAAAACACAAAGGGAAAAACAGTGGGCCTAAATAGGAACTAAAACTGTAAAACTTTGGAATTTAACAATAAAAAGACTAATAAGAAACATAACTAACAATAAAAATAACTAATAATTCAGTTAAAAATGGGCAAAACATTAAACATACTTCTGCAGAAAAGATGTACAAAATCCCAATAAGAACATATAAAGCAAGCAATGCAAATTCAAACCACAACAAGATACCACTTACAGATGTGGTACCAGGAGAGTTACAAACAAAAAGACAGAAAGCTAAACACTGACAAGAGCGTGGAGAAACTGAATCCTCATACAAAAGCAGTACAAATATAAAATGGTGTTGAATGCTTTGGAAAACAGTTTGTCAGCTTTTCAAAATGTTAAACATAGTTCTCACAGAACTAAGCAATCTCTGTCTGTGTTATAGTCTCCTAAAACAAATCACCACAAACTGAAATGACTTGCAGAAGAGAGATTTATCTCAACTAGTTCTGGAGGCAGGAAATTAAACATCAGTGCTGGAACCAAGGGTTGAAATCAAGATGGCAGCAGGACTGCACTGCTCAGAGACGCTGGCCTATGGGAAACCTGCGCAGCTGTTCCAGCTCCTGGTGGCTGCTGGATCCCCTGCTGCCTCAGGGCCACAGTACTCTCTGCCACTGCCTTCTTCTTACTTGTGATGGTATTTAGTGCCCACCCAGATAATAAAGTGTTTTTTTTTTTAATCATTACAAACAAATTAAAAAAAAATATATTGGTGTTGGAGACTGAACCAAGGACCTCATACATGCTAAACATTCATTCTACCAGCAATGACCTCTGCCACTCATCGCAAAATTCTAAATATAACATTATTGTGCAATACATCTGTAGGCACAGACAAGTGACTAAAATCTTTCAGTAATCTAATGATAAACTTTTATCTCTAAAGAATCCAGATCCATATTTATATCAATATGTTCAATTCACTCAAAACAATGAATTTAAGATTTACAATGAACAATGAAAATACTTTCTATCATATTCTTGATGAACTGTCCCCAACTATCCTAAAAAGAGATGTTAAAAAGATATCCTAAAAAGAGATATTAAAAAGCACCCCCTATTCTACTCCAAGTAGAAGATAAACATCGAAGAATCTCCAGTGTGAGATGGTTGAATTAGTGGCAAGCCTATCTCTTAGCATGAAAAACCCCTTGCTTCAACTGCAGACAGACTGCTGTCCAAAAAGGACAAAACTTGGTAGCAGGTAAGTCGACAGCCTAGCTCTGCCAAGACAGGGTAGGTAAGTCCTTCATAATTCCTGCTCTACAATCAACGGGGCCAAAAGGCTGAAGATTAATGCTGTAACGTATGGAGAGAAAACGAGAACTGTCCAGGCAGCCACTGGTATGTCATTTTTTAGTTTTGGAAGCTGCAGGCCCTGCACTTCCTATATAATCAGATATATTTATTCCTCTCAGGTCTCTGAGGTGGTTGAAGAACAGATAGCTAGAGTCTCATAGCTAAATTTTGAGTTGTTTAGGAATCAAGAGGGTGTTCTGGATCTAAGAAGATGTTTTTAAAATTGTGATGCAAGTTAGTGTGAAAGCTGAGTCAGATATAGAACTTTAAACTCATGGAGATGGTTAGATAGTAGAATGTTAAAGTCAGGTGCCAAATACATATGGACTGGACATTGGGAATGTATGCTAAGCCATTTAACTCTCATAATTGTGGCGTATTTATTTCTGTTGTTTTATATAGTATTTAGTGTTATAAGGAACCATTTGTTGGACTGAAAGGGGGAGCTGTTGGGGGGAAGAGGGTGGAAGGGTGGGACAGGAGGGGGGAGTAGGGAAGGGATTGTGACTGAGATGTAACTTGAAGAAATAAAAAAATAAAGTGTAAAAAAAAGAAAAAAAGATATCCTAAAAAGAGATAATAAAAAATTATTTATTGAAAGTTAAAAATGGTTTAAATCAGTCAATCTTAAAGAGTAAGAATAGATAGTCTCATTACTTACTCAATTTATTCATTTCTTATTGCATTTCTTACCTGTGATGGTTCTTGAAATAATTAACACTTTGTTTTCTAATAGATTCCTGCAAAACTTCAGACTTGCTACCACAAAATTCTTCTCCAACCTGCATTAACCTAGATGGATAGAAAGGTCTGTGTTTCAGGAACATCCTTATAGAAAACAAATTAACAAATCCAGGTTCTTTCTTTAACAATTACAACTCACAGAAATTTGAGTATTTGAAAAAAAAAATAAAGATCATACCAGCCTAGTCCATCAGTCCTAAGTAATAATATTCTCTTCCATGAAAAAGTTAGACAGAAAACTCATTAATTTGTGATTTTCTTATTCTTATGAATGAATTAAGCCACAGTAGAAGTATCTCAAACACTACCTGCTGACTATATCCAAAACAAAGATGAAATCATCATACTTGAATATAGATAAATCAGTTCCAAGCAAGTAAGTTTTTACTTTTAGTTGAACATCCTGTAAGACACAAAAAAAACCCAAGTAACTAAATTTATTCTGTAATTACAGATTAAAATGAGATAATAATACATTCTTAGTTCAAGACCATCTCTTTACTTAGACAAACAGGCAAATATCTTAAAGACTAACCTAATAGGAACATCCCCATGAATATTTTCAAGAAAGAGTAATGGCCACAATCTCACTACAACTTGACATAGTTGTGTTAAATCCTATCTAATATAAAGGCACACATATCTGCACACACAGTTCAGTTCTTATGATAAGAATGATATCCTGGCCTCAAGAGATGACTCAGCAGTTAAAAGCACACACTACTCTTGCAGAGAACTCAAGTTCTAGTCCCAAATGCCCCAGTGGCTCACAACTGCCTAGGAACCCAGCTTCAAAGGATCCCATGTCTCTGACCTTTGACTCTGAAGACACCTGTTCTCAGGTACACATGACCACATACAGATACACATAATTGAATATAAAATAAAATAAAATCTTTTTTTCAAAAATTTATATTCTTATAAGAGACAGAACAGGATCATTATTATAGATTTTATAGATAAGCATATATGCATGTCTCTGGTGCATTAGAAACCCAAATATTATATATTCAAAAACAAATAATTGTAAAATAAGTACCAGGGATTATATTTAAAAATGATAGCTTTCACAATTACCTGCAAAGGGTTATAAAATAGGGAACTTTCACTTGAAAACATACTGAATCTTAAAAAGACTTATAAAAAATTTCAGACCAATAAGATAAAAAGAATAACTCTAATGAGATGTGTGTGTGATTGCTTTTTTAAAAAGTGAAACTATATAAAGATGGAATAAAAGTTATAAGTAATGCTGAAAGACTTATATTAGGTATACTATAAACTATTTAAAATAAAAGAATAAAATATTCTGATAGGTAATCTAAATAATTCAGTAATACATTATATATATATAATATATACAATGGCTAAATAAACATCTGGAAAAAAATAAATCTGCTTTCTGATTATTTATCCGTGTCAAAAACACTATGCTAACAACTTTATACATGGGATAAAAGCAGCATGGTTGACTGAGTGGTCATTTGTATCCCTAAAGATGAGCAGAGACTTTAAGGGTCAAGTATTACTTTTTCTAAGCTCTTGTGTCTGCTGCATGGCAATGTTAAGTCTTGCATGGAGGTCTAGCTTCGTCAAAGTCACCTTTTGAACCTCTGTATCTTACAACAAATGAAGTATACAGAAACAGAATTGTCCAGAAAGTGGTGAAGAGAAAACTTAACTAGTAGAGGGAAAACATTTACTATTCAGATATCAAACAAAATACACAACAGATTAGTAATTCTTGTATGTTTTCATAAAGGTAAAAACCACAAGTCTCTGAGAATCTACAAAAATTGATTTTTAAAAACCATGTAATTCATAGAACAAAATATAACATAACAGGTTAAATACTGGAGTAGAAGATTCAAGGGTTAGCAAGGGGTAGTGGAAACGACAACACACCAACCCTTGAAACCTGGAGCACCATAGTCAACTCAAAAAGAAAATTGTGGTACATTTACACAATGGAATACTACTCAACTACCAGAAAACAAGGAAACCATGCAATTTGCAGCAAATGGATGTGGAACTAGAAAAGCTCATCCTGAGTGAGCTAACCCAGACTCAGAAAGATGCACATGGCATCTATTCACTTATAATTGGATTTTAGCTACATAGTACAGGATAACTATCCTACTACAACCAACACACCAAAAAGATCAGGAACATAGACTTTGTTACCTATCGAGGGAACAATTTGCCCTAGGGGTGCTACCATGTAGGCCCCCAGTGCAAGAGGAAGCTCTTAGCCCTCATATGACTGTTGAACTGAGAGAGGCTGATTAGTAGGGACACTCCACATCAGAGGAGTGGGATGGATGGGAGAGGGAGGTGAGAGTGGGAGGGGTGGAAAGCGTGCACTGAGATGGAGATGTAACTTGATGTAATAAATAAACATTATAATAAAAAAAGAAGAAGTACAACAATCATATATAAAAGTGTGATGACTTCCTTAAACGGGCCAATGCTTAAGTGGATGCTTTTGTATACTAAATTTTACATTGAATAGGTTTTCGTACACCAGGAAAACCATCAGGTTGTCATATCAAATGGGAACTAACTACAAAAAAAAGTCATATATTTCAAAGAGCACAACTGATTACCTGAAATTCTACCACGAATACAATAATTTCAATTAAGAATAGTAAGGGTCTATTAGGAAACTCACAAAGAATTCATGTCCGGCCCTGGATGTGTATTTAATTAATATGATGTTCCCTTCATATATAATGCTCAAACAATTACTTGATAAATACATAATAGCTTAATATTGTCATAAGAGAACATATAGAAGTCAAAACAATTATAACTACAACATAAATATATTTAAATATTAAAATTGTGTAACCAATATAGGGTTGCCAAAAAAACAGAGTAATAAGGTTAAATGATTCCTGAGAAAATTTACATTTTTAGGATATTTCCCTAAATGATTAAAAAAAAAACACAAAACAAAACCCTTTATTAGATGATCAAACTGAAAACAACCTAAATGGAGGTGTAGGACCACAGCATACCTAAAGGGTCTAGAGTTTTTGAAGGCTGCAAAGATCTAAGAAATTACACTTTGATCTAGGAAGAACCAAATTTGAGCTAAATTTCATATTACAACTGAGTCAGTTGACTAAAAGAAAATGTAAATAGATCATATTAGTTTCATACTTGGGGCTACTTATAATTCAAGTGATGACACCTGAACCTGCAGGGTGAGATTAGCGCAAAGTAGGGCATTTACGAAGGCTTAAGGTCATGAGAGTGGGGCCTTTGTCAATGGGATTGGTGCCCTTATACTGATCCCTGGGGGACATAGCTTTCCAGTTCCACAGGTAAGGGCCTGGTGGAAGTAGGAAGCAGAATTTCTCCCAACACAAACTCTTTAAGAATTCTGACCTTAAACTTTCCAGACTCAAGAATCAGAAGAAAGAATCCAGGTTAGGATACTTGATTGTAGCAGCCCAAATGGAGTATGCTGATGTCAGCCCATTTTCAAGCAAAAAGTAGCCAGCATTCCTCAAAGAAGCTCATCAAAGAAATAAACTTTATTCTTCCCTATATTCTGACTCAATATCACCTACTTATTTCTTTCCTAAAATTAAGCAAGAAGGAAATTAAGAAAACTAAATAAAACAAAAATAAAGAGGACATTTCAATAAAAAAAGCACAAAATAAGGAATTATGAGTTTCCTTAATCATGGAATACATGAATATTTCCAATGGAGATTTTCAAGCTAAGAGACTTTTTCTACTGTTCTTTGTAATCTATATAATTATCAATTCATTACAGAAATTAAGTTAAGTGATAGCCAAGGACTAGCACATGATTAAGCCTGCAGACAGTACACACAAGTTTAGAAAATGAACTTCTAAAACAACTAAAACATGCATGCTTCAGACCATAGGTTCTGTGAAAATAAACACAAAAATGAACCAAACCTGCCATATTCGTGTAAGGCCATGCTCTAGTTTCTTTTTTACATAGCTACGATCAAAATTTGTTTCTTCAGTACTCATCGCATTACTTCCTTCTGAAAACAAAAGATTGCATATATTTTAAAATTCAATGTATTTTTTTCCTAAAATTTTTATCGTTGTTCCCTCATTTTTATGCACAAACCTAAGATTAAAAAATTCAGGGCAAGAGATACAGCTCAGTGGTTAAGAGTATTTTAGATTCCTAGCAACTATATGTCTCTCAGAGTCTTCTGTAGCTGTGGTCCAGAGGCATCCTACAACCTCTTCTGAGTCTGCAGGCACCAAGCATGTACGTGGTTTATAAGCATATATACAGGCAAATACCTATCACATAAAATTAATAAGAAAATATGTGCAATATATGTATACTCAAAATAATAGTAAAATCAGGCATTGAGATTAAACATTATACATATATAACTTCAGACAGAGAAATGCTAAAAGGACCCAGGAACAATTTCACATCCCTGGTTCTTATACTGTGTTTCTGCATGTCTGTATGTAACTATTCAGAGTTCTTTCTAGATGTTGCTCATGAACTGCTGAATTAGTCAGAGAGCCCAAATGCTCTTAAGATACAGATTAGAGACAGGGAACTTTAACAAAAAGGTCTAAATAAGTAAGTCCCAAATCTGGTGTGACTCAGCTTTCCATCACCCCAATGGTCTTATCTTGTTCTCTACACTTTTGGTTTTAACATTTGTATCGAGTCCATTAATATGCATATCTAGGAGTTCTTAGAGCTAATATATATGCTAATTCTACCTGAAACCTACCCTTCAGGTTTATCTTTAAATTACTTATTAGAAAAAAACAAAAAACAAAACGGTGCTGAAATATCTTACCAGTGCCCATAACTAGAAAAAATAATAAAGATTAACAAAGCAGAATAAGCATTGTATCTCAGTGCGCCTAGCAAGCCCAGCTGTGGCTGAAGCCAGCCCATACATGCTCAGCAGGCACTCTACCACTGAGCTGCACCCAGGTCCACTGGTTGCAATTCTGGCTTGGCTCCATGCTCTCTACTTTCTGCTCCTTCCCTTTTACCCTCTCCAACAAAATTTCTAGTCATTGATAGAAATTTCCTCTTATTTTTTTTTTTTTACTGTGCACATGTGTGCACCTCTTATAAATCAAGAAAAAGATTAGACATATCTTCTAATATGGCTTCAAAATTCTATGTCTAATCAAACAATAAGATCTGGATTTTTCCTGTTTCACCCAATCACAGAAAGCAGGCACCACAGTGACTAGAAGTTATCAAAAATAAGTTCACCAAATAGAATAGCTGCATTAAATTGCATGACACAGAATGATTTATGCTGTGTGTATTAAAAAGTTAGTAACATTACTGATTGTTTTAAAACTCTGGGTGTAGGTGAATGTGAATGGGTGTGCAGATGCACATGTGTGTATATGCACGTACTTGTAGAAGCCACATGTTGTTGTGGTGTGGTAGTGTGACTAAGAATTGCCCCATAGGCTCACATATTTGAATGCTTAGTCACCAGGGAGTGGAATTCTTTGAAAGAATTAAAGGATTAGGGGGCATGGCCTTGTTGGAGGCAATGTGTCACTGAGCAGGCAGTGAGTTTCAAGCCCTTTGACAGGGCTAGGCTCTTTCAGATCAGGATGCAGCTCTCAGCTACTGCTCCAGCGTCTTCCTCCTTGTTGCCATGCTCCTCACCATGATAACAACAGACTATACCTCTTGAACTGGTAGCAAGTTCTCAATTAAATGCTTTCTTTCCTAAGAGTTGCTTTGGTCATGGTGACTAAAGCAAAAATTGGTATCAGGGTGCAGCAGGGTATTGCTGTGACAGGCCTGACCATACTGCTTGTTGGTGAAATGTGAACTTTGGGAACTTGGATCAGGAAAGCAGTTGACTTCATGGGTCATACTACTAGGAATACAGAAGATAATAGTGCTGACAGTAATGTAAATTATAATAGCCTGGTTCAAAAAATTTCAGAGAGGAACAAAATTAGTAAGTAGCCTAGAGGCCATTCTTATAATATTTTTGGCAAAAAAATATGGCTGCTTTTTGCCCTTGTCCTAAAAATCTGCTTGAGAATAAATTGAAGAATTTTAGACTAATAGGGTTGGCAGAGGAGATTTAATGACAGCCTAATATTGATTCTGTCGTGTGCTTATTAGTGGTTGTTCTTATGCACATCTATAATGAAAAGGAGCAAGTGGGAGAAGAAAAATACAAAATGTACAGGGTGAGGAGAAAAGTAATACCAGGAAATGCTTTGTTGGAGCCAAGTCAAGTACTTAAGGAGATAAGAAGTTTTAAAAAAAGATGGTACATGGAATAAAGGGAGTAGTGAACTCAGAGCAAGACCCCAAGAAGCTAAACTGTCAACCTGTGAAAAGGAATTAAGGAAAGCTTAAGCAGTGAAGACTTGCTCAACAACAGAAAGATAATGAAAATATAACTGAAGGAGGGAGCCTCGTTCCAGTCCCATCAATCACAGAACATGCCAGCTCTGACCATATGGTTCTGGATTTAGAGACAAGGATACAAGAAAGGGATTGTGGTCCCTCCATGGCTAAGGAAAGCCCCGGAGGTCAGGCATGTGTCAGAGATGTCCCTGCAAGGAGATCTGGAGAGGCCACCAGGTGAAACTATGAAGGCGAAGCCTGGATTATCTTGGAGACCTAAAGATGATGGAGATCCCAGAATCGTTAAATACCTGCCAAGAACAGCTGCAGACTGGGTATGGAACCAACCAACAGAGAGAAGTGCAAGGAGAAGGCGATCAGGGCACTCTGATATCAGACATGGAAATGCAAACTTTGGAGTTTGTCCTGCTGGTTTTTGATCTTGCTTTGGTTCAGTATTTCCTCACTCTGCTCTCCTTCTCCCTTTTAGAATGGTAAGGCATATTCTGTGTCATTGTATGTTGTAAATATGTGATCTTCTTTTTGATTTTTATTTTACATGGGCTTACAATAAAGAGAATGCCATGAGTCTCAAAAGACACTTTGAACGTTGGAAATTTCAACAGTGGGGTTGGGACTGTGATAGACTATGAGGCCATTTGATCTTGGACTGAATACATTTCTGCATTATGATATGGCTATAAGCCTTTGGGGGCCAGGGATAGAATATGGTGGTTTGAGTAAGAATGGTCCCCATAAGCTCATATATTTGAATTCTTGGTCACTAGAAAGTGGTTCTGTTTTAGAAGGATTAGGAGATATGGCTTGTTGGAAAAGGTGTGGCTGTGTATGAAGTGTGTCATTGAGGGTGGGCTTTAAGGTTTCAAATCCCATACCAAGCCTAGGCTCACACACACTCTCTGCCTACAGATCAGGATGTAGCTCTTAGCTACTGTTCACATGCCACCATGCTTCCCATCATGATGATAATGAACGAAACCTCTGAAACTCTAAGCAAGCCCCTAATTAGGTGCGTTCTTTTGTAAGAGCTGCCTTGGCCATAATGTCTCTTCACAGCAATAGAGCACTGACAAAGATACCTGGTATGTTCCTCAGTTGTTTCCGCCTTATTTTTTGAAACAGGGTCTTTCGCTAACCCTGCAATCTGCTGATTTGCTCAGGCTGACTGATCAATGACCACATGACCTTTTACAAAGTTACAGGGAATCTAAGCTCAGATCCTCATGTCTGAGTGGCAAGTCCTTTACTGGCTGAGCCACCTCACACATCCCCTAATTATTTGAAATACTTAATCCTGGCCATTGTTTGAAGAGGTCACTTACAAATGAGAAGTTCCTAATTTTTTTTATTACTTAGCATTATATACCATAGCTACTTAAAAGTGTATTTTCCTTACAAAAATGAATGTTTAAAATTTCTTATGACCCTGCCTTCCTGCATTTTCTTTTCTTTCTTTTTTTTTTTTTTTGGTTTGTTGAGACAGGGTTTCTCTGTGTAGCCCTGGCTGTCCTTGAACCCACAAAGATCCGCCGGCTTCTGCCTCCCAAGTGCTGGGATTAAAGGCGTGCGCCACCACCGCCCGGCGCCTTCCTGCATTTTCAAAAAAGGAAAATACCAATGTAATTATTAATTCCCAGAACCTAATTTTATTTTCACGACTTGAAAATTAGAGTAGTAGTAAACTTTTGTATTTCTTTCCTTGTAAATGTGAAAAGACCAATGTCTTACCAGGTTTACAACTAATAACACTAAAGGAATTTTTTTAAGCTTTTTCAAAATCAGCACTAAGGCTATCAACATGTACCCTCAAAATTAGAATTCCATGCAACTTGAAGAGTCCTTTGTAACCATCCCCAAAGATGACTGAGCTTTTGTCCTGTTTGAATGACCTTC
This sequence comes from Lophiomys imhausi, assembly GCA_907164525.1. Classification (NCBI taxonomy): domain Eukaryota; kingdom Metazoa; phylum Chordata; class Mammalia; order Rodentia; family Muridae; genus Lophiomys; species Lophiomys imhausi. The sequence continues at coordinate 3,544,814 of CAJQZJ010032488.1, forward strand.
TTTGCTGAACATTTAATCTACAGTCATTATAATGCCTGAGTCCCAAAGGTGGGGCTGGTCCCTCCTTGTCCTTATTCTAAAAATGAAGCACATGTTACAGTTCAGTTTTAAAACAAAAATTAAAACCATTTCCTACCAGATGCTGAAGCTGTTTCCTCACTGTCATGTTTCTCATGCCACTCCATGGTTCTGTAATAGCTGAGCATGACTTCCCATAGTGCTTTGCACAGGTCTGCCAGGCATGGAATGTAACTGTCTGGTGTTACGTGCTAAAGAAAAGGAGTCAATTCACAAGAATTATATTTTCTTAAATACTCACAACTAATCAAAATAAAATGTTCTATTATTAATCAAATACAAGTAACAATTACAAGTAAGTAAATTTCTTCCACTGGAATAGCATAGGAAGAAAATAAATATAAGAAAAAACTTTCAAGTAATTTCCATTTCAACATGGCTTTTTATTACTCATTAGCAATAACACTCCATATAGTATGAATCAACTGTAGTCCCTGAACCAAAGGATCCAAGAAATTACTGAACAAATAAGTGTTCTAAACAGTACTTTTTACTTTCCTACATGTTTGGAACACAATCCAAGAACAAAGTTATATGAGGGGAATTCTGACATCTTGTGAGAAAATTCCCTGTAAACGAGACAAGAGTCTTGTAATATCTGTTCCTTCATAACATGGGTTCTTCTTGGAATGTGTTTTCATGCTTCTTCCAGGTGTAACAGATAAGAGTGAGTTTATTCAGTTGTTATTCATATGTCTCTATGAAAAAACATATTTTTACAACAAGTGGGTTTGTCCTTGTGGCTGAACATCTTACTCATGTAATTTTTCTTACTTGCTTGATGCTCTGAATAAAGGTGGCTATGGTATAAGACTTTAGTCAGAACCATTTTTAGGACCCACATTCACAGCTTCATGCTGCCAAATGGAGTGGTAAACACCCAAATATATGTACTGTTTCAAACATATGTCTAAACTAAATATGTAGAGGTACATTTATCCTTGGACCAGAGTCACAACCAGCGAAATGGAGACTGGATTTACAAATCAATTATTTCATTTGTGTATAACAACTAAACACTTTGACAATCTCCAAATTCTACAGATACTACAGAACTAACATTACAGTAAAACAAAACCTTTTAAAGCAAGATATCACACACAAGAGAATCTGAAACACTGCAAAGTTCTAAGTGATATATGTGAGGGCCCTAGCCCTACCTCTCTACATCTAAAAAACAAGCCTCCTGTCTTTTTGTTCCTATTCTACCTTGCAAGCTTCCCATCTGTCATAGGGCAGCATTTGCTCCACTGTTAGATTTTTCTAGATCCTTTCTTTAAGTCTGTGACCAACTCACCAGCAAGGACTCTCTGCTGATAAGCACTGAAGGAAGGGCTCAAGCACTGGAGTGAGTTTTCTTCCAAAGGCAAGTCCTAGCATCCCCTAGCTGCAGGAGAACGTGCTGTTGCTGCTCAGTGAGCTCACATGCCCACAGCCTTCATGGGGCTGCTGGGAAAGCTTGCCTCCCAGCAAGCTTATGATGCAGCATGCCTGGGGACCTTTTCAGGCTGCAGCCTGGGATGCTTGCATGCCAGTGGCCCTTACTCCAAAAAAAAAAACCAAAAAACCTGTTCTTCCCAGAATGCCTTTGCTCTCCACCCCCTAAAACTCTTTTTTTTACCAAATACTAACCAGGATGTCTTGGTGTACTTTTGTGTAAACATGTCAAATTTCTCAAACTGAACCACAAAGTAGAAGAGTTAACTTCTGGAATCCAACTCCCTATGTAAGTTTTATGACACAAATTTTTACTGGTTTAATATTACAAAAGAAATTAATTGTGTTTGCCTCATTAATAGGTTTACAAAGGAAAAACCAAATGGTCAAATTGTGAATTTTTAATGTAAAAAATTATCAAGTTTTAGTTTTGTTTTTATATGTTTGTTTGTTCTTTGTTTTGTTTTGAGACAGGCTTTCTCTGTGTAGCCCTGGCTGTCCTGGACTCACTTTGACCAACCTAGACCAAGGTGGCCTTGAACTTGCAGAGATCTGCTTGGCTCTGCCTCCCTAGTGCTATGATTAAAGGTGTGCGCCACCACTCTAGGCCATTACAGACAGCTGTGAACTGCCATGTGGGTGCTGGGATTTGAACTCAGGTCCTTTGGAAGAACAGCCAGTGCTCTTAATCACTGAGCCATCTCTCCAGACCCAAATTTTAGTTTTGTCACCTCTGAATTTTGAGTTGTACAGAGGAGAGCTTTCTTTGTATTGAGAGGAAATGGTCCATATTTCCTCTTAATGTCTCACAGACACCAAAACAGAAAAATTGACCATCACTCATTCAACAGCCAACTCTAATTTAAATTCACGAAGATAATTCCATAAAGCACAATCATTGTGGTCAAGAAACAATTAAGGATACTTCTGTCTCCACTACTATTAAATAGTTTTGGGAAACAGTAGTCACACAATTAGACTAAACAACGAGGGCCACACAAACAAACACAAAACTACTTCAATCTACTAACTGACACAGTACTGAAAAGTTCCTACAGATTCATTAAGACTAACTCAATAAGAATCCAGAAATGTTACAGATGATAAGAGTAACATACAAAAAATAAGATTCATGTTAATAACAAGCATTTAGATACATGGCATAAGGTACCTCACTTACAATAAAGGAGATAAAAATTTTAGGAATTATCTCTACAATGTACACAAGGAAAACCATGAGACACCCTAAAAAATGTAAGACTTGAGCTAAGAGAAAGTCAAGTTTATTCTTGATTAAGATATTTCAGTATTATTAACATATTCTACATAAGTTAGTTCATGATCTTAATCTGATACCAATTTTTTAAAAATCCAGTCTCTCATAAAAATCCAGTACAGGAAAGAGGTGGCACCTCACATCACTAGGCAGTTGTTTTCATAGAGTTGGGCAACTAGACAGCCAGTAGAAAAGATAAAATTACACCCACTTCATAAACCATGACAAGTATATACTCTCAGTAAGAGACCTAAAAAAAAATACAACTCTACAGCACTCAGAGAAAATATGAAGCATTTCCTTTCTAGCACTGATACAAAGAAAGCTCTCCTCTGTACAACTCGAAATTCATAGGTAATACACTAAAACTTGATACATTTCTACATTTAAAAAACAGAATTTGCATGACCATAAACAAAGTCAAGATGCAAATGATATACTTAAAAAATTCACACACATATATGGAGAACTAATATCCCATGTGTAGATACAATTCTAAAGAGTGCCAAGCTGGATGTGGCAATGTAAGCCTGTAGTCTTAGGTATCTGGAAGGTTGAGGTACGAGATGAACCTATGAGTTCAAGACCAGCTTGGGCAGTACAACAAGACCTCTCAAACACAAGAATAGCAAAAGCACAGTTCTTTTCGAGGGAGGCGCGGGGGCAAAACCAAACATCCTAAACAGGATGGGCTGCAAACGTGAAAGAATATGATTCACCAATAGAAACACAAAAGATGACATGGGAGAGTACAGCTTAGACAAAGAAAGTCACAGCCAAATGCAGTTCCTACTCCACTGTGGAAGGAACCTGAAATAGTATAATCTCGTATATTATATGAGATATGAGAAAAAAGGAACCACCTAACAATATAACAAATGTATTTTCACTTCAACAAAGCAATCACACCTCTAGAAATTTATCTTGATGATGTACCTTAACATAATGTGTAACTAAAAACCACTGCAGTCTATCTAAATCCCCAAACACAGGAATCTAAGGAAGAAACTATTATTCATTCACATAGAAGAATACCATGCAGTTATGAAAAATAATTTCATATTTTTATTTTTATAAATTCTAGCTTACAATGAGTCAGTTTTAATTATTTTCCATGATTTATTTTAGCATATCATTATGCCTGATTCATATCTTACCACATATACATTAAAAAAGAACAAGATCAGGAAAGATTAAAAATATATGGCCAGGTAAAACAAAACTCAAAAAAGTTCCAGGCTGAACCTCAGCAATCCTTCACTCAATACAGGAGCTCCTCTGAGGCCAATTTTAAAAAGTTAAACAGTGTTTAATTTATATTTATATTATGCAAATACATTTCATCTAAGTATATCCCAACATTCTGCCTGGAAGATAAGAGGAAGGTAGTATTAAACATATTTTTTTCCCAAAGAAACATTAGGACTATACAAATAACTGTTAAAGTCAACTAATTAACAACATATCATGGTCTATTAAACCACACAATTAAAACTAAAATCAAGTACCTTTCACTCCTCACCATGTGAGGACAAGGGGTTCTTCTCTTATGCTGTCTCATTGGGAGCTCATTTTACAGATGCATTAAGCAAGTTATTCATATTGGTGATTGTTTTCAACTTTTCAAAGACAACTGAAATTATAGTTTTTTGTCACTGATTCAAGTATAAATGATTCACAGATCTACCTAAACCAATGACCTACTCTAAAAGTCTCCCAAAAGAACTCAAATTTTATTATAATCCAATAAATCAATGTGTGTAAGTATATAAGAATAGTAAACTTAACACGAAACAACAGGATAATACTCATCTAAGTTTATATTCTAAAATATAAATGGTAGAGACTATTTTACTAAATAAATGTAATGTTTTAAAAGTGTTTTAATTGTATAAAATTTCTGACATATTAATCTCTGAGTTTTCACACTATGCAGACAATAAGAGTCATTTTGCCTTAAAATTGAGCCATTTTCACTATACCATGCAAGCAATTAGCATCTACTCTCAAAAAAAAAAAAAAATACTTTCTAGCCATGTACTATCATTTGCAAGCCAGGCATGGTGACACACATCTATAACTGAACACAAAAGAGATGGAGGCAGGTGTGGTAGAAGTTCAAGTCCAGCTCAGACTGAATAGTGAGACTGTCTTCAATACACAAATCAGTCAGTAAATTGTTCATGAATAGATAGGATCAACATAATAAAAATGGCCATCCTACCGAAAGCAATATACAGATTCAATGCAATTCCTATCAAAATACCAACACAATTCTTAACAGACCTTAAAAGAACAATTCTCAACTTCACATGGAAAAACAAAAAAACTCAGAATAGCTAAATCAATCTTGTACAATAAAAAAAAAAAAACATCTGGAGCTATCACCATCCCTGATATCAAGCTATACTACAGAGCAATAATAATAAAAACAGTGTGGTTCTGGTACAGAAGCAGACCAGTTGATCAATGGAATAGAATAGAAGACTCAGAAACAAACCCACACACCTAAGGTCACTTAATTTTTAACAAAGAAGCCAAAACCATACAATGGAAAAAGGACAGCATCTTCAACAAATGGTGCTGGTGTAACTGGATGTCAACATGTAAAAGAATGCAAATAGACCCATATTTATCACCTTGTACAAAACTTGGATCAAAGACCTTAACATGAAGCTGGACACACTAAATTGAATAGAAGAGAAAGTGGGAAAAAGCCTCAAACTCATTGGCACAGGTGACAGCTTCCTGAACAGAGCACCAATAGCTCAGGCTCTAAGGCCAACAATCAATAAATGGAACCTCATGAAACTGAAAAGCTTCTGTAAGACAAAAGACACTGTCATTAGAACAAAACGGCAGCCTACAGATTGGGGAAAGCCAACCCCACATCCGACAGAGGGCTAATATCCAAAATTTAAATTTATAAAAAACTCAAGAAATTAAACACCAAGAAACCAAATAATCCAATCAAAAAATGGGAACAGAGCTAAACTGAGAATTCACAAAAGAGAAAACTCTAATGGCCAATAGACACTTGAAGAAATGCTCAACATCCTTAATCATCAGAAAAGTGCAACTCAAGATGACTTTGAGATTCCATCTTACACCTGTCAGAATGGGAAGATCAAAAACTCAAATGACGAGGGGGATCCAAGATGGCGGCGGCCGGCAGGGACGTATTTTGATTTCGGGGTCAACAGTCACAAGGGGGCAAGTGTTCCAGGACACTGTACAAAGGGCACAACCCCTTCTAAATCTCACCCAGCTACACAGGGACCACGGAAGATCCCTGGGCAGGACACCCCTTCCAACACTCAGACACGCTAGGAAGTCTCTGGACCCAGGAATCGGGATCACGCATCCCCCAAAAGGAGAGACCCCCCCAGTAAGCTCCAACCTAATACCCAGCCGGCAGATTCAGAAACCACAAAGAGATAATCCCCACCCTGCTGGGCACTCCCAGGTCTCACACAGACGATCCAATTATCTAGCTAAAGGTTGCGACCCTTGGAAGTGAGCGGAGATCCCCTGCAAAGTGCCTTCAGACCGAAGACTGAAGTCTGTGACGTCACTGGCCAGTTTCCAAGCCACAGGAGCGGCAAGGCTACTGGAGCTGAACTGCAGATTTACCCGCTACAGGAACCAACCCCGGACAAACTGCGAGATATTTGAAACTGTCATATATCGGACTTATGTACTAGAACGGACCCTTCCGGCGAGGAACCAGAGCTTACTTGTACACAGCTCCGCCGCCACCTGAATTAATTAGGTCTCCACCTGGGAGGCGGGACTGAATGACTCACCTTATAGGGGTGGAGTAAGGCAACTCGAATCCTACACCACAGTGCCCCTTTTGGAACCAAGTCCAGAAGACAGCAAAAAAAAAAAAAAAAAAAAAAATTCCACATGTCCAGAGGCCCCAGACAAAAAAAACAGAGCGAAATGTCTCCAACAAAAGAAAGCAACGCTATTCCATCCAGGCCGAACCACCTCACCACAACTGAAACACTTGAAAACGATGACAATTCTACATTATGGAAAGTGATAAATTCCCTTCAAGAAGAACTTAAAACTATGAAGGAATTAAAAGAAACCACAACTTTACAAGTCAAAACAATGAATAACATCAATAAAGAGCTCCAAGCCAAGGCGATCCAGCTTGAACAGGAAAAGGATAAAGCAATGAAAGATCTCCAGACAAAAACAAGCAAACTGGAGAAGGAAATGTACAAAACGAACACTACCATTCAAGACATGAAAATAGAAATGGAAACAATAAAGAAAACACAGTCAGAGTTAAAAGAGGAAATGGAGAATCAAGAGAAGAGAACAGGAACTACGGATGTGAGTATGAAAAATAGAATGCAAGAGATGGAAGACAGGAAATCAGGCATGGAAGATTCGATGGAAGAAATTAGTACAACATCCAAAGAAAATGAGAAAGCTAAAAAATCTCTCACCCACAACATCCAAGAAATCAAGGACTCAATGAAAAGATGGAACCTAAGAATTATAGGCATAGAGGAAAGAGAAGACTCCCGATTCCATGGTCCAAAAAATATCTTCAACAAAATCATAGAAGAAAACTTCCCAAACCTAAAGAAAGAGATGACAGTAAAAATCCAAGAGGCTTACAGAACACCAAACAGATTAGATCACAAAAGAAACTCCTCTCGCCACATAATAATAGAAACTGCAAATGTAGAGAACAAAGAAAGGATATTAAAAGCTGTAAGAGAAAAAGGACAAGTCACATAAAATGGCAGACCCATCAGAATCACACCTGATTTCTCCTCAGAAACTTTAAAAGCTGGAAGGGCCTGGACTGATGTCCTACAAGCCCTGAGAGAACAGAGGTGCCCAGCCAGACTACTATACCCAGCAAAACTCTCTATCAACATTGAAGGAGAAAACAAGATATTCCATGACAAAATCAAATTCAAACAATATCTCCTCACAAACCCAGCCCTACAGAAGATCCTAGAAGGAAAATTCCAACACAGAGAAGATACCTACACCCAAGAAAACAGAGGAAATAGAAACCTCCACAGCAACTAAACAAAAAGAAACACAAGACAGCCAGCTATACCAAAATAATGGGAAATAACAACCCCTGGTCACTAATATCCATCAACATCAATGGACTCAACTCGCCAATAAAAAGACACAGACTTACAGATTGGATCCATAAACAAGACCCATCTTTTTGCTGTATACAAGAAACACATCTCACTATTGAAGACAAACACTACCTCAGAGTAAAGGGCTGGGAAAAGGTTTTCCAAGCAAATGGACCCAGGAAACAAGCTGGAGTAGTCACCCTAATATCAAACAAAATAGACTTCCAATTGAAGTTAATAAAAAAAGACAGAGAAGGGCATTACATACTCATTAAAGGAAATATCCACCAAGAGGTCATCTCAATATTGAACATCTATGCACCAAATACAAAGGCACCTACATTTATAAAAGAAACACTTCTAAAACTTAAATCGCACATTGATCCAAACACTTTAATAGTGGGAGACTTCAACACCCCACTCACAACTATGGACAGATCATCAAGACAGAAGCCAAACAGAGAAATAATGAGTCTAACAGAGATCATGAACCAAATGGACCTAACAGATCTCTACAGAACGTTTCACCCAAACACAAAAAAATACACCTTCTTCTCAGCACCTCACGGAACCTTCTCCAAAATCTACCATATAGTTGCACACAAAGATAGCCTCAACAGATACAAGAAAATTGAAATAACCCCTTGTATCTTATCAGACCACCATGGAATAAAGCTGGACGTCAAAAGCAAAAGAATCAACAGAAAGTCTACACTCACATGGAAATTGAACAACTCTTTACTAGAGGACCACTGGGTCAGGGAAGAAATAAAGAAGGAAATCAAAGACTTCTTAAAATCCAACGAAAATGAAGACACAACATACCCAAACCTATGGGACACAATGAAAGCTGTGCTACGAGGAAAGTTCACAGCACGAAGTGCCTTCAAAAAGAAAATTGTGACAGCTCATATTGGCGAATTAACAGCTAAACTGGGTGAATTGGAAAAAAAAAAAAGAAGCGAACACTCCCAAGAGGAGCAGAAGGCAGGAGATCATCAAACTTAGGGCTGAAATCAACAACTTAGAAACAAAAAGAACTATACAAAGAATCAATAAACCAAGAGTTGGTTCTTTGAGAAAATCAACAAAATAGACAGACCCTTAGCCAAATTAACTAAAAGACAGAGGGAGAAAACACAAATCAACAAAATCAGAAATGAAAAGGGTGAAATAACAACAGACATTGAGGAAATCCAGAGAATATTTGGATCCTACTTTAAAAATCTGTACTCCATCAAATTTGAAAACTTAAGTGAAATGGACAATTTTCTTGATAGATTCCACCTACCGAAGCTAAATCAAGATCAGATAAACAGATTAAACAGCCCTATAACCCATAAGGAAATAGAAACAGCCATTAAAAATCTCTCAACCAAAAAAAGCCCAGGGCCAGATGGCTTTAGCACGGAATTCTACCGGACCTTCAAAGAGGAGCTAACACCAATACTTTTCAAACTCTTTCACAAAATAGAATCTGAAAGAACATTGCCAAACTCATTCTACGAGGCCACAATCACCCTGATTCCTAAACCACACAAAGACCCAACAAAGAAAGAAAACTTCAGACCAATCTCCCTCATGAACATAGATGCAAAAATACTTAATAAAATACTAGCAAACCGAATTCAAGAACACATCAAAAGTATCATACACCATGATCAAGTAGGCTTCATCCCAGGAATGCAGGGACAGTTCATTATACGAAAGTCTATCAACATCTTTCACCATATAAACAAGATGAAAGAAAAAAACCACATGATAATCTCGCTAGATGCAGAAAAAGCATTTGACAAAATCCAACACCCCTTCATGCTAAAAGTTCTGGAGAGAATGGGCATACAAGGGCCGTATCTAGAAATAATAAAGGCAATATACAGCAGGCCAGTGGCCAACATCAAACTAAATGGAGAGAAACTTGAAGCATTTCCTCTAAACTCAGGGACAAGACAAGGATGTCCACTTTCACCATATCTCTTCAATATAGTACTTGAAGTTCTTGCTAGAGCAATAAGATAACTAAAGGACATCAAGGGGATAAACATCGGAAACGAAGAAGTCAAATTATCCTATTTGCAGATGATATGACAGTATACATAAGCGACCCCAAAAATTCCACCAGAGAACTCTTACAGCTGATAAACACCTTCAGCAAAGTGGCTAGATACAAAATTAATTCAAAAAAATCAGAAGCCCTTCTTTATACAACAAACAAATGGGCTGAGAAAGAAATAAGGGAAACAACCCCCTTCACAATAGCCGCAAACAACATAAAATACCTGGGGGTAACTCTAACCAAGCAAGTAAAGGACCTATACAACAAGAACTTCAAGCCCTTGAAGAAAGAAATGGAAGAGGCCTTTAGAAGATGGAAAGATCTCCCATGCTCATGGATAGGTAGGATCAACATAATAAAAATGGCCATCCTACCAAAAGCAATATATAGATTCAATGGAATTCCTATCAAAATACCAACACAATTTTTATAGACTTGGAAAGAGCTATTCTCAGTTTCATATGGAACAACAAAAAGCCCAGAATACCTAAATCAATCCGGTACAATAAAAAAACATCTGGAGGCATTACCATCCCAGATTTCAAGCTGTATTACAGTGCAATAGTTGTAAAAACAGCATGGTATTGGTATAGAAACAGACCAGTAGATCAATGGAATCGAATTGAAGATCCAGAAATAGACCCACACACTTATGGCCACCTAATTTTTGACAAAGAAGCCAAAAGCGCACAATGGAAGAAGGACAGCATCTTCAACAAATGGTGCTGGTCCAACTGGATGTCCATTTGTAAAAGAATGAAGTTGGACCCATACTTATCACCTTGTACAAAACTTAAGTCCCAGTGGATCAAAGACTTTAACATAAGGCCGGTCACACTAAATCTACTAGAAGAAAAGGTGGGAGAAACCCTCAAACTAATTGGCACAGGCGACAACTTCTTGAACAGAACACCAACAGCTCAGGACTTGAGATCAACAATCAATAAATGGGACCTCATGAAACTGAAAAGCTTCTGTAAGGCAAAGGACACTGTCATTCGAACAAAACGGCAGCCTACAGATTGGGAAAAAATCTTCACCAACCCCACATCTGACAGAGGGCTAATACCAAAATCTACAAAGAACTCAAGAAATTAAATGCCATGAAACCAAATAATCCAATCAAAAAATGGGGGACAGAGGTAAATAGAGAATTCATAAAGGAGGAATCCCTAATGGCTGAGAGACACTTGAAGAAATGCTCAACATCCTTAATCATCAGAGAAATGCAACTCAAGATGACTCTGAGATTCCATCTCACACCTGTCAGAATGGCTAAGATCAAAAACTCAAATGACAGCACATGCTGGCGAGGGTGTGGAGAAAGGGGTACCCTACTCCATTGCTGGTGGGAATGCAGGCTTGTGCAACCACTATGGAGGTCAGTCTGGAGATATCTTAGAAAACTTGGAATAGCTCTGCCTCAGCACCCAGCCATACCACTTCTGGGTATACACCCAAATGCCTCTTTACGGAATCAAAAGGAAGTTTCCTCATCTATGTTTATAGCAGCCTTATTTGTAATAGCTAGAAACTGGAAACAACTCAGATGTCCCTCAACCAAAGAATGGGTTAAAAAACTGTGGTACATCTACACAATGGAATATTATTCAGCTATCAGAAACAATGAAATTATGCAATTTGCAGCCAAATGGATGGAACTAGAAAAGCTCATCCTGAGTGAACTAACCCAGACTCAGAAGGACACATACAGCATCTATTAACTTATAGTAGGATTTTAGCTATATAGTAGAAGGTATTGATACTACAACTAACACACCAAAGGGAACTTGGACATAGACTTCTTATTTTTAATTTTTATTTATTTTTTAAATATTAGTTATATTTTTTTTCTATTTTTTAGTCTTTTTTATCTATTGTCTGCTTATTGGTTTGTTTGTTTAGTAGTTCTCTCTCCCGGGCAACGAGACACTTTTCACTGATGGTACTGCTTCATAGATCCCCAATGAATGAAGAGGCTCTTGTCCCTCATATGACCTCTCAACTGAGATGAGGGACTGTTATATAAGGACACCCCACCCCAGAGAAATGGGATGGAAGGGTTAGGAGGTAAAGAAAAAAAAAATGAAATGTGATGTTTCGGCCTTTTACTACTAATTGTCATAGAGTGTTTAGGATAATTAAGAAATGCAAACTAATGGTTATGCAAGCCAGTCATTCTGTTAGGTACTATGACAGCCTATTATAGTTACTTGCTAAGCTAATCAGAAATAAAGCTGCTAAGAGACAAGCAACATCTGCTTACCCTAATATAAGAGATAGATAGGGCCTCTTCAAAAACCTCAAGAGATCTGCAGAATATGGCATTCAAAGATGGTTTCGTAACTTTAGATTTTTTTATATCAAGACATAATCAACTCCTGACAGCACCCCCTATTCTCCTCCAAGTAGAAGATGAGCATCGAAGAATCTCCAGTGGGAAATGACTGAATTAGTTGCAAGCCTATCACTTGGTAGGAAAAGCCCCTTGCTCCAACTGTAGACAGAATGCTGTCCAAAAAGGACAAAACCTGGAAGCAGGTAAGTCGACAGCCTAGCTCTGCCAAGACAGGGTAGGTAAGTCCTTCATAACCCCTGCTCTACAATCAATGTCTGTCAGAGAAACGGGGCCAAATGACTGAATATCGATACTGTAATGTATGGAGAGAAAATGGGAACTGACCAGGCAGCCACTGGTATGTCATTTCTTAGTTTGGGAAGCTGCAGGCCCTGTACTTCCTATAAAATCAGATATATTTATCCCTCTCAGGTCTCTGAGGTGGTTGAAGAATAGATAGCTAGAGTCTCATAGTTAAATTTTGAGTTGTTTAGGAATCAAGAGGGTGTTCTGGATCTAAGAAGATATTTTTAAAATTATGAGGCAAGTTACT
>CAJQZJ010032488.1:3572674-3586720 GCA_907164525.1 Lophiomys imhausi
GGAACAACAAAAAGCCCAGAATACCTAAATCAATCCGGTACAATAAAAAAACATCTGGAGGCATTACCATCCCAGATTTCAAGCTGTATTACAGAGCAATAGTTGTAAAAACAGCATGGTATTGGTATAGAAACAGACCAGTAGATCAATGGAATCGAATTGAAGATCCAGAAATAGACCCACACACTTATGGCCACCTAATTTTTGACAAAGAAGCCAAAACGGCACAATGGAAGAAGGACAGCATCTTCAACAAATGGTGCTGGTCCAACTGGATGTCCATTTGTAAAAGAATGAAGTTGGACCCATACTTATCACCTTGTACAAAACTTAAGTCCAAGTGGATCAAAGACCTTAACATAAGGCCGGTCACACTAAATCTACTAGAAGAAAAAGTGGGAGAAACCCTCAAACTAATTGGCACAGGCGACAACTTCCTGAACAGAACACCAACAGCTCAGGACTTGAGATCAACAATCAATAAATGGGACCTCATGAAACTGAAAAGCTTCTGTAAGGCAAAGGACACTGTCATTCGAACAAAACGGCAGCCTACATATTGGGAAAAAATCTTCACCAACCCCACATCTGACAGAGGGCTAATACCAAAATCTACAAAGAACTCAAGAAATTAAATGCCATGAAACCAAATAATCCAATCAAAAAATGGGGGACAGAGGTAAATAGAGAATTCATAAAGGAGGAATCCCTAATGGCTGAGAGACACTTGAAGAAATGCTCAACATCCTTAATCATCAGAGAAATGCAACTCAAGATGACTCTGAGATTCCATCTCACACCTGTCAGAATGGCTAAGATCAAAAACTCAAATGACAGCACATGCTGGCGAGGGTGTGGAGAAAGGGGTACCCTACTCCATTGCTGGTGGGAATGCAGGCTTGTGCAACCACTATGGAGGTCAGTCTGGAGATATCTTAGAAAACTTGGAATAGCTCTGCCTCAGCACCCACCCATACCACTTCTGGGTATACACCCAAATGCCTCTTTACGGAATCATAAGGAAGTTTCCTTATCTATGTTTATAGCAGCCTTATTTGTAATAGCTAGAAACTGGAAACAACTCAGATGTCCCTCAACCAAAGAATGGGTTAAAAAACTGTGGTACATCTACACAATGGAATATTATTCAGCTATCAGAAACAATGAAATTATGCAATTTGCAGCCAAATGGATGGAACTAGAAAAGCTCATCCTGAGTGAACTAACCCAGACTCAGAAGGACACATACAGCATCTATTAACTTATAGTAGGATTTTAGCTATATAGTAGAAGGTATTGATACTACAACTAACACACCAAAGGGAACTTGGACATAGACTTCTTATTTTTAATTTTTATTTATTTTTTAAATATTAGTTATATTTTTTTTCTATTTTTTAGTCTTTTTTATCTATTGTCTGCTTATTGGTTTGTTTGTTTAGTAGTTCTCTCTCCCGGGCAACGAGACACTTTTCACTGATGGTACTGCTTCATAGATCCCCAATGAATGAAGAGGCTCTTGGCCCTCATATGACCTCTCAACTGAGATGAGGGACTGTTATATAAGGACACCCCACCCCAGAGAAATGGGATGGAAGGGTTAGGAGGTAAAGAAAAAAAAATGAAATGTGATGTTTCGGCCTTTTACTACTAATTGTCATAGAGTGTTTAGGATAATTAAGAAATGCAAACTAATGGTTATGCAAGCCAGTCATTCTGTTAGGTACTATGACAGCCTATTATAGTTACTTGCTAAGCTAATCAGAAATAAACCTGCTAAGAGACAAGCAACATCTGCTTACCCTAATATAAGAGATAGATAGGGCCTCTTCAAAAACCTCAAGAGATCTGCAGAATATGGCATTCAAAGATGGTTTCGTAACTTTAGATTTTTTTATATCAAGACATAATCAACTCCTGACAGCACCCCCTATTCTCCTCCAAGTAGAAGATGAGCATCGAAGAATCTCCAATGGGAAATGACTGAATTAGTTGCAAGCCTATCACTTGGTAGGAAAAGCCCCTTGCTCCAACTGTAGACAGAATGCTGTCCAAAAAAGGACAAAACCTGGAAGCAGGTAAGTCAACAGCCTAGCTCTGCCAAGACAGGGTAGGTAAGTCCTTCATAACCCCTGCTCTACAATCAATGTCTGTCAGAGAAACGGGGCCAAATGACTGAATATCGATGCTGTAATGTATGGAGAGAAAATGGGAACTGACCAGGCAGCCACTGGTATGTCATTTCTTAGTTTGGGAAGCTGCAGGCCCTGTACTTCCTATAAAATCAGATATATTTATCCCTCTTAGGTCTCTGAGGTGATTGAAGAACAGATAGCTAGAGTCTCATAATTAAATTTTGAGTTGTTTAGGAGTCACGAGAGTGTTATAGATCTAAGAAGATACTTTTAAAATTGTGTTGCAAGTTAGTATGAATGTTGAGTCAGATATAGAACTTTAAACTCATGGAGATGTTTAGATAGTAGAATGTTAAAGTCAGGTACCAAATACATATGGACTGGTCATTGGGAATGTACGTTAAGCCATATAACTGTCATAAATCTGGCCTAATTACCTCTGTTGTACTGTATTGTATTTATTATTATAAGAGAAAGAGCCATTTGTTGGACTGAAAGGGGAAACTGTAGGGGGAAATAAGATATACCTTAAACTTAAAAGAAAAAAAAAAAAGGGAAGAGGATAGGGGGTTGAGGGTGGGAGGGTAGGACTGGAGGGGAAATAGGGAAGGGACTGCGATTGAGATGTAACTTGAAGAAATAAAAAATAAAGGAAAAAAAACTCAAATGACAGCACATGCTGGCGAGGTTATGGAGAAAACATTCCTTCATTGCTGGTGGGAGTGCAAACTTGTACAACCATATCGAAATCAGTCCAGCCAGTCCAGTCATATCTTAGAAAATTTGGACTAGCTCTACCACAAGACCCAGTCATATCACTCCTGGGAATACATCGAGAAGATCCCTCACCAAACCACAAGGACATCTCCTCAACTACGTTCACACAGCTTTATTTGTAATAACTAGAAACTGGAAACAACCCAGATGTCCTTCAACTAAAGAATGGATAAAAAAAAAAATTGTGGTACATTTACACAATGAAATACTGCTCAGCTATCAGTGTGGTATGAGTTTATTAAAATAACCAATTATGAGAATGTTCTTCTTTAATCCCAGGTGTGAGGCTGCTTAAGACACAGGTATAAAGTATTAACTGTCTTGTGAGTTAGCAGGGACGTCACCTAGCCAGCTGAACTATGTAAACTCTGAGGACTTAGGAGTGAGGAATAAAAAGTCAGAGCCCGGAGGAGAAGGTGGCTCTCCAAAGTAGGAGAAAAGGCTCTACAAAGACGTAAGAAAAAAAAAAAGGCTCTACAAAGAAGTAGGAGAAAAGGGGCTTTACAAAGAAGAGAATCATGCAATTTGCAGTCAAATGGATGGAACTAGAAAAGCTCATCCTGAGTGAGCTAACCCAGACCCAGAAAGATGCACATGGCATGTATTCACTTATAACTGGATTTTAGCTATATAGTACAGGATAACTATCCTACAACCAACAGACTGAAAGGAACAGGAACATAGACTTTGTTACCTGTTAGTGGAACACTCTGCCCTAGTGGAGGTGTCATGTAGGTACCCAGTGCAAAAGGGAGCTCTTAGCCTTCATATGACTGTTGAACTGAAGGGGGCTGATATGTGGGGGCACCCCACACGGGAGAAGTAGGGTAGGTGGTAGAGGAGAAGAGGGTGGGAGGGTGGGATGAGGGGTGGAGGGAGGGGACTGTGATGGAAATGTAACTTGAAGTAATAAATGTTATAATAACAAAAAATCATATGTAACTATATTCTAGTGAGTTTATGAAAAGCACATGATGTGGAAAGGTCCTCTCTGCGGGCTAGTTTTCTCAGTGCTGAAAGGAGCTATGCGAGCCACTGGGGGCAAAAAGTCATCAATGACTTCTTCTGTTGGCAAATCTTCATGCTGCTATAATGACCTGTCAAGTAAGAAGTCCCTATGGAAGTAATAGTGACAGGACAGATATGGGAGTAACTGACTGCTTTGTGACTAGAAGTGATCCTCTCTCCCAGGAATTCACGCCTGATACTGTAAACCTAGCCAAAAGCCCATGGCTAGGTTACGTCATAGGTCCTGGACAGGGAACAAGTACTGTTGTCTTGCTAAAAGGCCATGTCGCCAATCTGCCTTCTAAATATTTGTTTATAGGCACTGCTTTCAGTCTTGGTCAAAGAAGTTTCAGATTCGTAGTGGACACCAGTCAATGAAGGGACCCTAACTGGTCAAAGTGACAATAAGTGACCCTTGGGTGCTCAGACATAAATGGGACATCTATATCAACTCCCACAAGGCTTGAAGTGATATCACAGGAGAGGCAAGAAAGAACATAAGATCTCTGCACAGCACCTTCTAAACATGACGTGGCTGTCTCACCACCAAACTCATGGCAGCTAGAGTTCCTATGTAAGGCTTGCATATGATCAAACCACTCAATAATTCCATATGGATGGGGGAGGGGAGGGGGGGAAGAACTTCCATCCCTAACTGAGGGGCTGTGGTAGTTTGGATGATTATGGGCCCCATAGGCTCATATATTTGAAGCCTTGATCTGCAGTTGATAAAACTATTTGGTAAGGATTAGGAGGTATGGCCTTATTGGAGATATGTCACTGGGGGTTGCGTTTTGAAGTTTCAAAAACCCAACCCAGTTAGCTCTCCCCCTCCCCCACCTCTAACTTACAGATGAATGTGAGCTCTCAGCTACTGCCCTTGCCATTTCTGCCTGCTTACTGCCATGCTCCCCATCATAATGGCTACGTACTCCCCTCTAAAACTGTAAGCAAGCCACCATTAAGTGCTTTCTTTAATAAGTTGCTTTCCTTGTTAGGGTGTTGAGACGGGCTGTTGGTGACTGATAGCTGCTGGGGAAGGAAATCATTTTTTCTTCGGGGCTATGGTCACAGGTAGACTGCCATATACACGCAGTCAGCACCAATCAGACTCCCCAGATTATCACAAAGAAGAATGTGATGAGGGCAAAATATGAAGGGGGGTGCACTAGGGGACTGGGGGAAGCAAGAGGGGTAGTTAGGTATGTATATGATTAAGATACATTGTATGTATGTATGTATAAAATTGTCAAGAAATAAAATGTTTTTAAAAAGCATTCCCAGATTTCACTGGAAACCTTATTATATTATAGAAAACAGAAAAATAGGTAAATAACAACATAGCTACATACAATCATAAAATAACAGGCAGGCAAAGAAAATGACCTGAATGTCTGGATTAATGGCCTATAAAACTTCTACCCAGAAATCAAATATTCAGCCCTACAAAGCTGGAAGGGGAAAGATCCAGACAAGGAACCTGGCTCTGGCAGAACTAGTTCATATCTGGCTAGTCACTTCTCCTTTGACAAGAAATCACTCTGGATCTGCTTCACCTTTCATAAAAGAAACAGGTACCCAGACCTTCTATCTCATCCCTTGCTTAAGTCAGTCATCAGTTACTAGATGCCTAACAAGGAAGCTCTCGTTCTGATTGAAGGGTGCACTGGCATCAGGCCAGGTGGGCAGTGTGTGGTTGGACATCATAATTCCATGTCTATGTTCATCAACAGAAAAGTGTAATTCATCATGGATGAATCAACTAAAAAAACACTAATAGTGAACACCTCTTGCTGAATTGTCTTTAAGAACAGGAAACAGAAGTGGGATTCCCAGTACCTCTCTACAGCTGTTCTCCACATTCAGGAACTTCAGTGAGGGCAGCAGTGAGAGAAGAAAGAAATGCAGTCTCTAGGAATAGAGTTTAGCACAGAAAAGGAACAGTTTAAATACCTTTTAAGGGAAAAATTCCACAGCTATAGAAAAGACATCCATGTCTGATAACGAGGGTGGGGATAAAGAGGGGAAGGCACCCATTGCAGGGCCTGCATCTGCGAACCAGCGAACCTGAATCTTCTCACAGTGAGGAAGCATGAACGCAATCTGAACACATGAAGGCTCCTTAATCTAATCTTGATTAATGGCTTAAACTCCACAAATCTGACCTCCCATCTCACCACAATCAGTTCAGAAAAAGCCTAAGACCTTGTATCTCTACTATCAACCACTGCCAGGGAGCCTACTTGATCAGAATTCAAATGAAGAAATTAACTTCTCAAAGCAGTGACACGCTTGCCTTGATTATAAACAGAGAGTTTAGGTGATTTTCAACTAATAGTGCAAATCCTCTCATAAAAAGAATCAATCTTTCTGAACATGAAGTATACAGTGGAAGAATATACCATCTTTTCAAAGTTGCTTCATTGAAAAGTAAAGTGATAACTATGAGATTGACAGTCTTTTATTTATTGTACAATTGAACTCCTAAGAAAACTCTATTATTAAATATCTACAAAAATTTCAGAAAGATGCTTTACTATTAAAACATCAAGCAGAAATTCTTAGGGGGTCATTACAACATTTTTGTTGTTTCACATTTAGATTTAACACTCTACTCACATCCTAACAAACATGCAAAGAACAGATGCTCTGGTATCTTACAGAGATCAATATCCAGTGCCTGTAAATCCCCCCTACACACACAAACACACACACACACACACACACACACACACACACACACACACACACACTGATTCACAGATTTAAACAAACACCACAGCCACAGGGTCATTAGCACTACTGGGAAAACACTGCTGCACGGTAGTCCCTGGTTTTAAAAACAAAAACAAACAAACAACAACAACAACAAAAACCAACACTAGGCTCAGTGAGTTAAAAGCATCTGTGCAGAGACTGAACTCTACCTCTAAGTGGATTAGTGGTTAATAGACATTGACCCTCAGCTGCAAAACTCTAATGATTTCTGCATCTACCAGGCTGTGTGTAATATTGTTGTTATCTTATGTACTTTCCAACCACCAGAAACCTAAGCAGCAGCAGAAAAAGCACAGAACTGGATGGGACATGCCTGGGCTTAGAGCCCGTCCTTGTCACTTCCTTGGCCATGACTCCCACATAACACCAGTGTCTCTATGACACTCCGTATAGTTTTGTTTTGTTCTCTTTTTTTGTTTTGTTTTTGTTTGTTTGTTTTTAATAAAACATTTTACAGATATTCCTAGCATCTGACTAGATTCTTGACTTAAAAACACAAAGCAGCTTGTAGGGAAAAACTGCTATTCTCAACTATCAGGCACTGTCATTAGTGCTAAACAGGTGTACAAACAAAAAGACAAAGTAACAGTGTGCTGTGTAAAAACAACTGTGGCACAGAAAGCATTGTCTCACTATCAGTCTTAGGTGTTTCTAATTGCTGATAAGTGTCCTTAATCAAATAGATACTAATATTATAAAATAGGCAAAGCATGCATCACTATAATATGTATTTCAAAGTTTCAAATGATAAAGTGTGCTATATTGTCTGAAATGATCATAAAGGCAATTATTTAAATATAAGAACACTGTTGAATTAAGAACAGCAGTTTTCATGAGGTTTCAAATAGTTTTCTACCAGCAAATTATTTTGTTTCTGCTGACAGCTCTATGTCAACCTCTACAATTAGAGAAATAGTAAAAGAAAACAAATAGAGGTTTTGTTTTCTCTGCTGGGCTAAAGAACCATGAGACACTGCTCACCAGTTAATAAGAAATAGGACATAAGTTTTGCCTGCTTTCTTTGCCTAGTGGTGCTGCCATGTAGGCCCCCAGTGCAATGAGGAGGCTCTTAGCGCTCATATGACTGCTGAACTGGGTGGGGGGGACTGATATGTAGGGACACCCCACTCCAGAGAAGTAGGATAGAAAGGAGGAGGGGGGAGTGGGTGAGATCAGGAGGGGTAGAAAGAGGGCACTGTGATGGAGATGTAAGTTGAAGTAATAAATAAACATTAAAAAAAATCCCAAACAAACAAACAAAAACCATACAGTTATTTCAGAAGATCATCTTGACATCAGACTTTTTTAAGTGAAGATAACCCCAAAGAAACAAAACAGGGTAACACACTGAGCATAACTTTTCTCTCATCAAAACCTGAAAGCCTCATCTCAATTGTGGCCCTTATACTTTGAACGGAGAGGGCCATCTCAAACTCTTGACCTTAAAAACCACAGGAAAACATATAATATGCACAAACAGATATAAACATAGAACTAACCACTGTGAAAAGACTGGACCCTTATTTATTTAAAATGTCTTTTTTAATTAGTAGGAATTATTTTCTATTTAATAGAAATTGTAAACTTGTAATAACTTGCTCTACTGCTTAAAGTCATCTATCAATTATAGCCACACTAATAAAGTCAAAAAACAAAGGTGACTGACTATTTTGGTCATAAAATATACGTGATTAGGAAAACAAATGTTTCAACATTCAGAAACATCAATTGATAGCTATATTTAAAAGTGAACAAATATGTAATTATAGAACTATATTAGATTGAAAGCTAATAACCATGAAATGGGTCCTCTTAATTTAGAAATTTATTTTAAAAGGACATTCCAACCACATTAACACCTGTCATTATTAACTCCCTGATATATCAAATATACTCATGTCCATCTAGAATATTTGTTGTAGTGAGGAAATTTCTCCAGTTACCAAAAGGTAGGTAGCTGTGTAGGTGTGTGCCCACGTGTGTGTGTGTGTGTGTGTGTCCCCTGTACTTTTCACTTATTGAAGAATGAAGATTAGCTGATTTTTCACACTAATTCCTGGAAATAATTTTTTAAAGTAGCTATCTACTTCCTATAAGTATTATCATTTCCTTATGTGAAGTCCAGAAAGACTCATGGTGTCCAGTGTGAGGCCAAGCTGAATGAATGAAAGGACGGCATCTGCCCTGCAGACATGTCACTGCACTCAGCCTCTGGTGCCACCCTCCAACCTTCCCTTCACACTGCTGTGACATCACTGTCTCTTGGCTGTCCTACTCCGCCAGCTGCTTTTTCAGATTCTTTTATCCTCTCTTCTGTGACCTAAACCCAGAATGAAGCAAAGCCAACAGCCTAACGTTTTCTTCATCTCCTTTCTCCAATCTTCTTATCTGGGCTCATAGCTCTAACTATACGCAGATTTAGATGACTTCTAATTCTGCAGCCACAGCCCTGACCTCCGGAGGTCTTTCATCCAAGTGTTAAAAAGGCCACTTGACGTTTAACAGATACCAAACAAATTAAGATGGTGGCCACAGTTCTGGAACTGTGGAGACTAAGGGAGGGAATCACAAACTCAGGCCATTCTGGACCATATAGAGTGAGATACCTCAAAAAGCCAAAATGATGAGTCACAAACAGATGCATGGTTTCCTCTGCAGTTCTTGTGCTCCCCAACCTGCCTCACAGAAGCAAATGATACTACCATTTTCAACTGTGAGCCTCTGTTCTTCACACTCTGAGCTACCTGTTAGCCAAGCCTCTTGCCAAAGCACCCTAAAGATATGGACTCCTCACCTGTTTTCTATCACATTGGAAAAAAGAACCACACTGGAAAAGAAAAAAAAAATTGATGGGAATCCAAGATGGCGGCGGACCTGGGAAAACAGCCATAAAGTCACAGAGTTATAAGACGCTGTGCAATAATCTGGGTGACTCGATCCCCCTGGGTTTCACCCAGCTACACAGGGACCATTAAAAGTCCCTGGGCAGGACTCTCCTCCCCTCTCTTGGACACGCATGGAAGTCGCTGAATCCGGGAATGGTGAACCCCCATCAGGAGAGACACAGGGTAAGAACCACTCTAATATACCCTGCAGGTAGACTCAAACCCCACATAGGGTTACTCACCAGCCTACTGGGCCCCCAGATCCCACGCAGGCATTCCGGATAGTTAGCGAAAGGTTGTGGACCAGTGGGAGTGCCATACACTCATAGCAGCGTGCCACAGCAGCAGGATATGGAGTGGCTTACGGTTCCACAACGCATCAGCCCAGCGGCCAGCGGGTCCACAGCGGCATTTTGGAAAGCGCAGGCATATTTGTGCTTCCCCAGTGTTGGACATACATACAGGCCCCTCTATTGGATTTACAGTCATTGGAAAAAAAAAACGCTGCAGCTGGACTGAGCAGCAGGATACAGTTCCGGCTGCAGGTTCTGCAGCAGCTCGACTGCTGTATACCAGAACTTGGAAGACAGTGGCCCCATTTGCCAGTATCCAAAGCCAGCTCCATATACACATAGGTGGAGCTGTGAGAGTGGCAGAAAGGGCAGCGGGTTGGAAGGCAGATTTGTCCTCCACAGGGTCCAACCCAGGGCAGATTGTGGGGTTATGATTATTAGACTCTTTTGCTAGTGCTGGCCCTTCCGGTGGGAAACCAGAGCTTAAGCATATATAGCTCCACCCCTGGATCGGTGAGGTTTCGACCTGGGGGACACTGCTGAGTGACTCACCTTAAGGGCCTGGTGTCGGGTCCTTTCAAGACTCCAGCAGGAGGCCTCAACCCTCAAACTTGGGACCTCCAGAGTCCACAGAATCTGTGCCTGGACACACAGGACCATACCAGCAGAGCCGCTGCAGGCTGAACACTCAGTGTGCAACATAGAGAGCTCTGACTTATGAGCAGTGAAACAATCCCGGGTCATTCCTCATTACCTGGGAATAGGCTGCACAGCTCACAGTGCTTCTGGCTATTAGATACACATTGACCCTGACAACCCGCTGTGAGCAGCCAGGAAGGACCAAAAACACGGTCCAACACATAAGCTGCAGGAAAACAACCCCACCCAACAGCCTGCAGCCTACCAACCTGCACTGTCATCTATACTAAGACCAGTTGGATCCCAGGAACCTAAAGGAACTCATCACCATCACAACCCCTCACCTGAGTTCCCAATTGGGACAAAACAGGAAGCGGTGATCTCTCGGAGACACAATGAAAACCTCCACACAAGACCCCATCTAGCCGGTGGAAAGCAACTGATCACCAAGCAATATGACTACTGCACCAAAGTGCGCCCTTTGGCTCCAAGTCCAGAAGGCAACAGGAACAAACAGCTAACAACAACCAAATGGCAAAAGGACAGCGAAAAAGCAGAATCAACAAAAGCCAGGGAATTATAACCCCAACAAAATGCAAAGATGACAAAACAGCAAGCCCTGATCACTTCACCACAGCTGAAACACATGAAAATAACGATAACTCTACAGTCTGGAAAATGAAAGAGTCCTTTCAAGAAGAATTTAAATCTATGAAGGAATTCAAAGAGTCCACAATATTACCAGCGAAAGCAATAGATAATATAATTAGAGAGCTCCAAGCCAAAGTGGCTCAAATTGAACAGGAAAGAGAAAAGGCAATGAAAGATTTAAAAGAGATGAAAGATTTCCAGGCAAAGACATGCAAATTGGATCAGGAAATGTACAAAACGAATAGAATCTTTCAAGACATGAAAATGGAAATGGAAGCAATAAAGAAAACACAGTCAGAGTTAAGAGCGGAAATGGAGAATCAAGGGAAGAGAACATGAACTACAGACATGAGTATCAAAAATAGGATACAAGAGATGGAAGACAGAATCTTAGGCATGGAAGATTTGATGGAAGAAGTCAGTACAACATCCAAAGAAAATGAGAAAGCTAAAAAAGTCCTCACCCATAACATCCAAGAAATCAAGGACTCAATGAAAAGACTGAACCTAAGAATCATAGGCATAGAGGAAAGAGAAGACTCCCGACTCCAAGGTCCAGGAAACATCTTCAACAAAATCATAGAAGAAAACTTCCCTAACCTAAAGAAAGAAATGCCAATAAAATTCCAAGAGGCTTACAGAACACCAAACAGATTAGATCAGAGAAGAAACTCTTCTTGCTACATAATAATTGAAACTCCAAATGTACAGAACAAAGAAAGAATATTAAAAGCCATAAGAGAAAAAGGTCAAGTAATGTATAACGGCAGACCCATCAGAATTACACCCGACTTCTCCTCAGATGTCCTACAAGCCCTGAGAGAACATAGGTGCCCAGCCAGACTACTATACCCAGCAAAACTCTCTATCAATATAGATGGAGAAAACAACATATTCCATGACAAAAATCAAATTTAAACAATATCTACCCACAAATCCAGCCCTACAGAAAATCCTAGAAAAAAAATTCCAACCCAGAGAAGATAACTACACCCAAGAACAGAGGAAACAGAAAACTTCACGGCAACTAAACCAAAAGAAACACAGGACCACCACCGATACCAAATTAATGAGAAATAACAACCTCTGGTCACTAATATCCATAAACATCAATGGACTCAACTCCCCAATAAAAAGACACAGGCTTACAGATTGGATCCATAAACAAGATCCATCATTTTGCTGCATACAAGAAACACATCTCACTATCAAAGATAGACACTAACTCAGAGTAAAGGGCTGGGAAAAGGTTCTCCAAGCAAATGGACCCAGGAAACAAGCTGGAGTAGCCATCTTAATGTCAAACAAAATAGACTTCCAACTGAAGTTAATAAAAAAAGACAGGGCATTACATACTCATTAAAGGAAATATTCATCAAAAGGACATCTCAATATTGAACATCTATGCCCCAAATACAAAGGCACCTACATTTGTAAAAGAAACTCTCCTAAAACTTAAATCACACATCGATCCCCACACATTAGTAGTGGGAGACTTCAACACCCCACTCACAACAATGGACAGATCATCAAGACAGAAATCAAACAGAGAAATAAGGAGTCTAACAGAGCTCTTGAACCAAATGGACCTAACAGATGTCTACAGAACGTTTCACCCAAACACAAAAGAATACACCTTCTTCTCGGCACCACATGGAACCTTCCCCAAAATCAACCATATAGTCGGACACAAAGATAGCCTCAACAGATACAAGAAAATTGAAATAACCCCTTGTATCTTATCAGACCACCATGGAATAAAGCTGGACTTCAATGGCAACAGAATCAACAGAAAGCCTACACACACATGAAAACTGAACAACTCTTTACTAGATGATACCGGGTCGGGGAAGAAATAAAGAAAGAAATCAAAGACTTCTTAAAAACCAACGAAAATGAAGGCATAACATACCCAAACCTATGGGACACAATGAAAGCTGTGCTACAAGCAAAGTTCATAGCACTAAGAGCCTTCAAATAGTCAGGTGCCAAATACATATGGACTGGACACTAGGAATGTATGCTAAGCCATATAACTCTTATAACTGTGGCCTATTTATTTCTGTTGTTTTGTATTATATTTATAGTTATAAGAAAAAGAACAATTTGTTGGACTGAAAGGGAGAGCTGCTGGGGGGAAAAGAAATACCTTAAACTAAAAAAAAAAAAAAAAAGAAGGGAAGAGGATGGGGAGTTGAGGGGGAGGAGGGTGGAAGGGTGGGACTGGAGGGGGGAGTAGGGAGGGGATTGTGATTGAGATGTAACTTGAAGAAATAAAAAATAAATTATTAAAAAAAATCATTAGAATACAAAAAAAATGCTATGGAAAATAAGTGAGCTGTCTGGGTAAAATGGGTGTCGCATGTCCTCTTTATAGAAGCCCTCAGCTGCTGGGGTCAGGTTTCCCTGTAGCTGCGGAGGAAACTTGATGATTCATCTCAGTTTCCAACAAGACTCTGTTAGAAAAAAGCCAGAAACCTTTTCTCTTTTGGGCCAAAAAGAAAACAAAATTTGCAACTGACTGAGACGTGGGGATTCCTTGATGATTTAAGTGAACGAAGAACACTGTGTTTTCTGCAGGATGGAATTTAAGATTTCTGCTAGCTGATGGGAAGATATGAGATAATGAAAGCATTTGTGGTTCTGTAACAGTGAACTCAATCTCCAAAGTTTACAAATTTAGTAATGTCAAGACTGCAAAACTGAGTGACTAGTTAATGAGTTTTTTCCTAAATAGGTGGAAGACAGGATTTTCAATATTTGTTTACCATAAAGAAATTATACATGGTTGAGGTCATGGGTTTGCTGAGTCCTCAGGTTTGATCATCACAGCGTGTGTGTGTGTGTGTGTGTGTGTGTGTGTGTGTGTGTGTGTGTGTG
>CAJQZJ010032488.1:3586730-3597801 GCA_907164525.1 Lophiomys imhausi
GTGTGTGTGTGTGTGTGTGTGTGTGTGTGTGTGTGTGTGTGTGTGTGTAAGAAGCATCACACTCTACTGTATAAATACTCAAAACAATTACATGTCATTTAAAAACTGATTATCAAGTGAAAAATTAGGGGGGAGTGAGTGAGGAATAAACAATGAAATGGAATCTCAAAAAAAAAAATAGAAAGAAAGAAAGTTGTGACAGTGTATATTAGAGAATTAACAGCCAAACTGGATGAATTGGAAAAAAAAGAAGCAAATACTCCCAAGAGGAGCAGAGGGCAGGAAATCATCAAACTTAGGGCTGAAATCAACAACTTAGAAACAAAAAGAACGATACAAAGAATCAATGAAACCAAGAGTTGGTTCTTCGAGAAAATTAACAAAATAGACAAACCCTTAGCCAAATTAACTAAAAGACAGAGGGAAAAAACTCAAATCAACAAAATCAGAAATGAAAAGGGCAAAATAACAACAGACATTGAGGAAATCCAGAGAATATTTGGGTCCTACTTTAAAAATCTATACTCCACCAAATATGAAAACTTAAGCGAAATGGACAATTTTCTTGATAGATTCCACCTACTGAAGCTAAATCAAGATCAGGTTAACAGATAAAACAGCCCTATAACCCCTAGGGAAATAGAAACAGTCATTAAAAATCTCCCAACAAACAAAAGCCCAGGGCCAGATAGTTTCTGTACAAAATTCTATCAGACCTTCAAAGAAGAGCTAATACCAATACTCTTCAAACTCTTTCAAAAAACAGAATGAGAAAGAACACTGCCAAACTCATTCTATGAGGCCACAGTTACCCTTATTGCTAAACCACACAAAGACCTAACAAAGAAAGAGAACTTCAGACCAATCTCCCTCATGAACATAGATGCAAAAATACTTAATAAAATACTAGCAAACCGAGTCCAAGAACATATCAAAAGTATCATACACCATGATCGAATAGGCTTCATCCCAGGAAGGCAGGGATGGTTCAACATACGAAAATCCATCAGCGTAATTCACCACATAAAGAAGATGAAAGAAAAAAACCACATGATTATCTCCCTAGATCAGAAAAAGCATTTGACAAAATCCAACACTCCTTCATGCTAAAAGTTCTGGAGAGAACGGGCATAGAAGGACCATATAGGCAATATACAGCAAGCCAGTAGCCAACATCAAAGTAAATGGAGAGAAACTTGAAGCATTTCTTCTAAAATCAGGAACAAGGCAAAGGATGCCCACTTTCGCCATATCTCTTCAATATAGTACTTGAAGTTCTTGCTAGAGCAACAAGACAACTAAAGGAGATCAAGGGGATACAAATTGAAACTGAAGAAGTCAAATTATCCCTATTTGCCGATGACATGATAGTATACATAAATGACCCCAAAAATTCCACCAGAGAAATCTTACAGCTGATAAACACCTTCAGCAAGGTGGCTGTATACAAAATTAATTTAAGAAAATCAGAAGCCCTTCTTTATACAACAAATAAATGGGCTGAGAAAGAAATAAGGGAAACAACCCCCTTCACAATAGCCACAAACAACATAAAATACCTGGGGGTAACTCTAACCAAGGAAGTAAAGGACCTGTACAACAAGAACTTCAAGCCCTTGAAGAAAGAATTTGAAGAGGCCATCAGAAGATGGAAAGATCACCCATGCTCATGGATAGGTAGGATCAACATAATAAAAATGGCCATCCTACCAAAGGAATAAACAGATTCAATTCAATTCCTATCAAAATACCAATACAATTCTTTATAGACCTGGAAAAGGCTATTCTCAATTTCATATGGAACAACAAAAAATCCAAAACAGCTAAATCAATCCTGTACAATAAAAAAACATCTGGAGGTTTCACCATCCCAGATTTCAAGCTGTACTACAGAGCAATAGTAGTAAAAACAGCATAGTATTGGTATAGAAACAGACCAGTATATCAATGGAATTGAATTGAAGATCCAGAAATGGATCCAAATACCTATGGCCACCTAATTTTTGACAAAGAAGCCAAAAACGCACAATGGAAAAAGGACAGCATCTTCAACAAATGGTGCTGGTCCAACTGGATGTCCACTTGTAAAAGAATGAAATTAGACTCATACTTATCACTTTGTACAAAACTTAAGTCCAAGTGGATCAAAGACCTTAACATAAGGCCGGCCACCCTAAATCTACTAGAAGAAAAAGTAGGAGAAACCCTCGAACTCATTGGCACAGGTGACAACTTCCTGAACAGAACACCAACAGCTCAGAACCTGAGACCAACAATCAATAAATGGGACCTCATGAAGCTGAAAAGCTTCTGTAAGGCAAAAGACACTGTCATTTGAACAAAATGGCTGCCTACAAATTGGGAAAAAAACTCACATCTGACAAAGGGCTAGTATCCAAAATTTACAAAGAACTCAAGAAATTAAATGCCAAGAAACCAAATAATCCAATTAAAAAATGGGGAAAAGAGCTAAACAGAGAATTCACAAAGGAAGAATTCCTAAAGGCTGAGAGACACTTGAAGAAATGCTCAGCATCCTTAATCATCAGAGAAATGCAACTCAAGACGACTCTAAGATTCCATCTCACACCTGTCAGAATGGCTAAGATCAAAAGCTCAAATGACAGTACATGCTGGCAAGAGTGTGGAGAAAGGGGAACACTCCTCCGTTGCTGGTGGGAGTGCAGGCTTGTGCAACCACTATGGAGGTGAGTCTGACGATATCTTAGAAAACTTGGAATAGCTGTGCCTCGGGCCCAGCCATACCACTTCTGGATATACAACCAAATGACTCTTCATGGAATCACAAGGAAGTTTCCTCATCTATGTTCATAGCAACCTTATTTGTAATAGCTAGAAACTGGAAACAACCCAGATGTCCTTCAAATGATGAATGGATTAAAAAACTATGGTACATCTACACAATGGAATACTACTCAGCTATCAGAAACAAGGAAATTATGCAATTTGCAGCCAAATGGATGGAACTAGAAAAACTCATCCTGACTGAGCTAACCCAGACTCAGAAGGATGCACAAGGCATACACTTATTCACTATTCACTTTTAGTTGGATTTTAGCTATATAGTACAGGATATCTATGCTATATCCAATGCACCAAAGGGAACATGAAGACAGACTTTTTTTTGTTTTTGTTTTTGTTTGTTTGTTTGTTTTCTCTCCCTTTCATTGAGACTCTTTTCCCTGGTGGTACTGACTTTTAGGCCTCCAGTGTATGAGGAGGCTCTTGGCCCTCCTATGACTTCTGAACTGGGGAGGGGGACTGTTATGTAGGACACTCCACTCCAGAGGAGTGGGATGGAAGGGTTAGGGGGTAGAGAGTGGGAGGGTGGGACTGGGAAGGGTGGAAAGAGGACACTATGATGGAGATGTAACCTGAAGCAATAATAAATAAATTAAGAAAGAAAAAAAACTGATAAACATGTTTCCTTTTATTTTCATGGCATCTTCAGTCAGTAGGCACAAAGAAGTTGGACATTAATGAAGAACAATAATGAAACTAATCCTTACCGTACAGAGATCTTTATACTGAAGCTTCTGGAATTTTGTATCCGTGTTTTCCGCACACAGCTCCACATAGCCAAGCACAACCTGAAACACGGTGTTGTGAATGGCTTGTGTGAAGTGCATGTGAAGCTGATCCATCGCAGTCTAGGCGAAGAAAAGATAAAGTAAGTTAGTACATAGTCTTAACCAGGTGAAGCTCTTTTAGGCCTCACTCAGAAATGGGAAGTATCTTTCTCTCTTTCTCTTGCAGTTTTCCCAAGACACAGCTTAAGATATGAAAATTAAGGAGACAAAAAAAATCAGCATTTCAAACAGTAAACAGAATTCAAAACATGTGGAAAATTCTTGAATTTCCTTCCAAAAGAAGGCATCATTTAAAAGAAAGAAAAAGATAAATGTTTGTCATGTTTAAAGGTTGAGCAATTAAATGCATATTCCTAGATTCAGAAGACACAACTAAGTTGCAAAGCATGACCTTTGTTTTCATGGAAGACCTTGGACAACGAATTTGCAAAGCCCCACATTACATGCCACAGTACTGGGGAAATCTGTTACATGCAAATGGACCAATCTGTCAGATAAATGTACTCAGTAAGCAATAGCTTATATTACGTTGGAGGGAGTCAAGCTAGCCTGTCTAGGAGCAAACAAAGTCCTGTATTAAGATCCACATCACGGGACCAAAACTTAAGGTACAAGACACTACCTCAATCGCCCATTAAATTTGAATTAATTTGTACTTCTCCTTCCTTCTTTCGCGGTTTTTCTGCTTGCTTGTTTGCTTGACAACAGGTTCTTGCTATGGCCTTGGGCTAGCAATCTTCTTGCCTCAGGCTCTCAGATAAAATACACTTTCCTTAAATCCCACATAAAATAGCAAAAATATCAAAACTGGCTAACATAGTTCAAAACAAAGTTTTAGGATGTTTCTATCACATTATTTACACTGTGAGACTCAGTTCTTAAGATATTACCATTATTAATTCAGTGTTAAAATGCACTTTGTTAAGTGAAATTTTATAAGGACATCACATTGGTAATATTCAGACTCAATAATGAAGGTTCATAAGCAACATCTGCTCAGAACTAACCTGTGTTTTTCCAAGAAGCCGATAAGCTTGCTGAACTTTGGTGTAATGATTAATGTCAAAATTCTTGCAGATTTTGGAAAGAGCTACATCCAATTGTTCCTGTACAATCAACAGAAGTAAGAAATGATGAGGAAACTGGTTTCAAGTCAATGAAAAGAAAATATTAAGACTAGCTTCCCTTCATTCATAATTAATACCTATTTACCATTATATTGATTAGTCAAAAGCAAGTATAATTACAATTTGCCATTATAGTTAAGTTTTATATAAATAATTAGCATTATTATCAACTTATTTACCATGAAACTCATGTCTGGAGTCTCAGAAGAAACAAAGTAGGGTATTTCTTAACTTTCTATCTCTTCAAATATCTGCTAAAATTGTATAAGTATATAATTTATATAATAATTACATAAACTGAATGTGTCAGATTATAAAATAATAATACAACAATCTTTTGAAATCAAGAAAAAGTAATTCTCAACCAAACACTGACTCTAAAAAATACACCTCAATTAAGCTTTTCAATCTTAAATGAACTTGTTATTGGGTTTCTATTTCAATGATTCATTTTTAAATAATGATTTTCTACATACATAATATTTTGTACTAAGAATGAATAAATATTGAATTCCCAACAGAAAGCCTCTCTAAAAATATTCAAAGCAATGTTTACTTACAGAATTCAAGTCAGTTGCTTTTGTGATTAGCAAATAAACATTCTTATAATTAGCAAATAATTGCATTTATGAACAAATACTTTTTTCACAAAAGGTCATTTGATAGTCCAAGTTTAACTTTTACAATTATAGCATCCTAATCAAGAAAGCAAAAGGTGGAGAGGAAATCCAGTGACTCTTATCGCTTGTTAAAATGAGCACCTGCATTGGAAAGACTGCCAATAGGGCAGAAAGACCGTGAATACAGTAAATGACAAGAAAGTCTCACGATTTCATATTTCTACAATTTCTATCTGTTTTAGGGGTTTATGGGAGTTTTTATCATTTAATAATTACAATGAAATCAACTCACTACGCCAAAAAGATAAGTAATTTATAAACTACAATCAAGTGGAAAGTATTTATATTATACTGCAACCTGACAACACATCCATTTCCCATTTGGAGGTTAACTATTTCTAGAAATTGTGATATTTTCAAATTCTGATTTAAGGTTCCCCTAATTCTAGAAATGTTATTTACTTTAAAATTAGATTAAATTTGATCATACATGAAAATTTCAAATAAAACACAAGAGATTTGAGTTCTAGGGACAAGGGAAATAAAATAAACACATAAAATAATGTGCCTGTACTAGCTAAAAGCCTCCAAAAGGAAAATGCTGTCCAATTTATCATAAAACTCCTTACCTCTATTTGTTCCAAAGTATCCTGCAGTTTTGAATTCAGTTCACTATCAAAAAACAAAACAAAGAAACCAGCATTAAATGTGTCTAACATGAAAATAAATATGGTTGATGAATAAACAGAAAACCAGTACCCACAGTATGTGCAGTAATGGTACTAATGACAAGCAGTACAGTTACAAAAGAAAAAGAAATAACTAAGGACTCTACAGAGAATTAAGACAAAAGTTCACAGTACACTTTGAAATTAAAAGGCATTAACTTACATAAAAGTAAAATTTCACAAATAAAGTTGATTTCTACAACATAGGAATAAAGAAATAGAAAATAAACTTTTAAAAATACAAGTTAGTGAGAGCAAATACCAACAAGCTATGTAACACAATGCCAAGCTGAAATAAATTGGGCTTAAATACATGCAGGAGCACATCATGTTAATATATTAAAGTCTCCAACAATGTGCTCACTACAGTGATCGCCTATAATGACGAAACTCTAATCAAAAGCCAAGCAAACATTCTTTTTTATTTAGAGAAATGAATAAGCAGCTTCTAAAATCTCTGTGGCAGCCTACGGAGCTAAGAACAGCCAAGACGATGATCTTCTAGAACAAGGTTAGCAGTGCCTTGTTGTAAAGTAACAGGGATAAGACAGTGTGGGGCTGACAGAAGGACACAGAATGAGGTGAGCATCAAGGGCAAAGGCCTCGAGCAGATATCTGGCAGGGGACATTCAACCGCAAATAAGCAAAATAAAAAAATAAGTGGCACCTGAGCCCGTTAGTCACCCTGGAAAGGCTACTATGAAAAACGGCGAAGCACACACACAGAATGGCCAAAAGATATTTTTAAAAGATTCAGGATGGCATCTTCAACTTCTGGCTACATGTGGAATAAACAGCACACTTGAGCAATCCTTGACAGAGGGGACATTTCAACAAGTTCTCTAGAAAACTCTGAAAGCTACTGTGTTCACTCTCTCTGCGTCAGAGCAGTTCCAGGCCCGTGCGCACATCTAGCCAAACTGTACACACAATTTTTGGAACCTATTTGTAACGGGTAAAAAAATTTAAAAGTTGGCATTATTTAAATTACATACTACCAGAAAATGTTTTGAAGTCTAAAAAAATAAATCTAATCACAAAATAAATTCAATGCCAAAAAACCCTGATATACTTTTTAATAATAAGACGTAAAAGATGTAGTGACATGAGTAAAAGATTTAGAGCAACACACTGAAATCTTAGGCTTTTCAATGTTATCTGCTGATGATAACTTGACTCTCGGATTCCCAGCAGCCCATGCAAACAGAGAGGATGTCAACACACAATTCATCATCCATAAGATCAAAGCATAGGTGCTTAAGGGCAGAACAACATACAAATACAGAAGAACGTTTACTTTTCATATCATTAGGCTCTGGAAAATGTTTTTCGTAATTTTTGGATTATTCGTTGTCAAATGCAACCTCGACAATCCTACCCTCATGCTATACACTTCAACACGCTCCTTGTAATGGCTCCTTACACAGAGGCTCTCACTGCAAGCTAAGGAGGTAGGTAACTCCACAGGGAGACGGGGAGACACAGACAGACATACAAGTACACACCAGAAAGAAAAAGCGGCAGCATGGAGTTTTGGATGGTCTAAGGATAAATGTTCAATCCTACAGAGGAAAGTTTGCTTTTTTAAAGCACATAACACTTGTCATATGCATGTTTTACCTTGAAGTCAGATACTAGCAGTTATATTCTCTGGTAAAAACTGTCAGTGACAAAAACTAGATCCTGTAGCCACTAGTGTTTCAGGGTTGATGCCTTGGACATATTCAGCTCTCTAGCAAGAACCGACACATGATATACAGCAGAATCCACAGGGCTTGTTTAGAGGAATGCTTGGAACATGATCTCCCCAGGCCCATGAGCCTGCTATCCTACTCCCTGAGGGCTTCTATCTGCACTCTGATGATTTTGTTGCCTGCCTAGTTCTTAAACACAACAAAGTTTACAGCACCTAAAGCAGAAGTAAAATCAAATTATTGTCCCATGTTCAATAAACACTTTGGCAGCTTCCCCAAAATAAGGATAAAGCAAAAGTTATCATAGAGTGTGAGACCCTTGACTTCTCATCCACTTCCCAACGCCTGCCTTTTACCCATATGGACTGCCGGCACTTCTCAAACAAAACCCCAGACTCAGTGTTCAGAGTTCACTAGAAAACCTCTTTTGCCACACATCCCCCTAGCGTTCCAGTCCTAAATGTCATCTTCTCCAAGAGATCCTCTTCCGCTCACTTCTTGGTCCCCTAAGGGTAACAATACCCTGTTCACAGTACCCTGTATTAAATGATGGCTAGCTGTGACTGCATCCTCGGCAAAAGCCTCCTGGAGACTGTCATTACTCCTCAGTGACTCCCAGGACCAAACTCACTACCTGACTCAGAGAGGCAGCAATAGATATCTGTGGGTCAAATCTCTAATGCAAAGAAAAATCATTAATTAGTCACGATTTTCTACTTTAATAACTAAACCTATAAAGACAGGAGGAGGAGGAGGAGGAGGAGGAGGAGGAGGAGGAGGAGGAGGAGAAAACAATCCCATTAGGCTCTGGGTCTGCAGGTGCTTCAGCAACCGAAACACAGCTGAATCCAGATACCCTCCTCTACCACACGAGGCTGAAAGTCCACCTGAACTTGAGCTATACAGAGAGGAAGCATGACAATATAATGGCATTTCAGAACTGAAACTTGCGTTCTTTTAGGATAAAGTTCCACTTTGGAAGAAAAAGAAGTATTTCTAAATTCATTCACACTCATTCAATCATTATAAAAAATGGTTGTTTACTTATAAAACTGTAAATCTGGTTTGTTATTGTAGTTATTACTCAGAGTTACATCATTCTCTTTCTGTGAGCATTGTAATATAAACAGCATGTAGAAGACTCTAAACATAAAATCGAGAAATTAATTCCATTTTATTAAAAAAGATCTCAAAATCTACAAGTGCAGTTTGACCATAATTGACTACTAATTAAATATACAGAGAGAAATTAGCGGTAAAGGAGCGGGTATTAGCTGTGCAACTTTTAAAGAAGCCCTTTGGTATCAGTCAGAAGTGTGAGTTCAAGCCATTTTAGTCAATTAATCAAAGAATATTAAAAAGAATTACCCATAAACATTTTGATAAATAAAAACTACATTATGATAAAAGAAAACCACTAGTTTAAGATAGAAGGCTAAAATAAAAGCTTTTAAAAGTTATCTGCAAGATCAATAAAATGAACTGAATGCTTCTGCTAAGTCTAGGCATCCCTACAGAAAATGTAAAGATAAGGTATCCATAAATAGATAATTAAGTGCTTTTATATAACTGCTCTAGGACACACACACACACACACACACACACACACACAAAGATTGGTCTTACAAGGCTGAAAATAAATCAAACCTTTGTACAAATCTGATGACACAAAGAGATAAGATAGTACAAAGATAATTAGTATTGTACTGAACTTCAGCTGGTCTGGTACTTACAAGCCAGGTGTTTCAAATCAACTTTCTCTCTGGGTATCAGTCTGCTGCATAAAGTAAGCTAACACAAAAGACTGCTTCCAGCTCTAAGATTTCCTAAGTCTAACACATCCCAAATACCTGTTTCTCAATTATCACATCTTTGTATATGGTTCTGACAAGTTCTAAACTTTTTTTTGTGGATCTTGAATTTTATATGGAAACAGAAGATATGTATGTGCATATGACATGAAAATATAAGTAAAATTTTCTAGGGAAAGATTGGGACTAAGCACAGAAAAGGAGGAATTTGGGGAAGACATGGTCAAAACTTATTGTATACTTGTATGAACGTGCACTTATGAAACCCATGCTATATACAATGAATATGTACAGCAAAAACATTAAAAAGGAAAACATAATAAGATTTCCTAAATTAACAACAAATTGTTTACTAGTATGTAAATTTAACACTAGCAGTAAAAGAAATGAATGCTAGTACATATACCAGCATAGATCTGATTCATGAGCATGTTGTACATGGCAAATATCAAGTTGCAGAATAGTGTGTACAATAACGTACATGTATAATAACATTTATATTAAATTCACCAACCTGTAGAACTAAACAATATTGGCCTCTTTATTTCATTATTAATAATTTGAGATACTTATTGTCTCTACACTGAAAGGAGCCCTAAATAGGATGCAAGGAATTTAAAGGAGGAACTGGAGATACAGAAAGCAGTGTGGTGAGTTCTAGAATCCAATAATGTTATGAAATAAGAGATGTGCCAAAGGCTATGGTAATACATTTGTAAATGTTTAGAGGCTGGAGAGAGAGAGAGAGATATTATGATGTCAGAGACAATAATGGGAGGCATGAGGCCTGACATGTCCTATATAATGCCCTTCCATTGGAAAATCTACATTTCATCTCATTTGGGTAGCGTGAAGACAGAGGATGAAGAAGCAGTGAGGATTGAGTATGAGCTTAGTCTTAAAGGGTTTGATATTTTATCTTTATTGTTCTTTTAGGAGGAGCTGATCAATAGGAACTGGATGTATCCTTCTAGAGTATTTTACAGTGGAATGATCTCGTATTATCAAGACCTGCTCCAATGTGAGAAACAAAACTGACAGAAGGAAAGGGAGTTTGGAGAGAATGCATAGGCAATCAACAAAATGATAAAATGACTGACAGATGAGACCACTGAGGGAAAGTTGAAGGTGCTGGGCTATAAACACAGAGAGGAGTAAACCTAAGCCAGGTACAGTGCCAGGATGGGGACAGTTACTGCACCGATGACAGGACATTGCTCTTCATGGTCACTGAGGATCAGGTTGTAGATAGTGAGCTCAGGTGCCAGCAAGAGGGGTTAATGCTGGTCAGAAGGAAGACTGCAAGGCATGTCAGAAACTTGAATTCCATCTTACATTATGGACGATATGGAAAGATCTGCACTAAGTGATATTTTATTTATTTTTTTTATAAGTACTTTATTTTTTTTCAACTTACATCTCAGTCGCAAACCCTTCCCTATTCCCTCTTCCTGTCCCACCCTTCCACCCTCTTCCCCCC
>CAJQZJ010032488.1:3598201-3610738 GCA_907164525.1 Lophiomys imhausi
CAATCTTCAGGCTTTGGGTCCTGTTTCTCTGACAGACATTTGTTGTACAGCAGGGATTATGAAGGACTTACCTACCCTGTCTTGGCAGAGTTAGGCTGTCGACTTCCCTGCTGAAAGTAGCTTGTTTTGAAGGTCCGCTTGGTTCAAGTGGTTGGTCTTCTGGAAAATTTAAATATTATTTCAGTTTATATAATAATGGTCTTTGTGGTATTTAATGATTGTATTTTATCTTTTGTTTAAAGTAGATATTTTAAAATATACAGTGCTAAACTGGCTGTCATTATTAACTGACATTATTAAGAAGCTTGGCAAAGCATTTACACTCAACTAGATTATCTAAGTGAATATAGAATTACCTCTAATATGTTAACTGTACATACAGGAGTTCTTTTCCTTCCTTTTCTCGCCATTCTTTTTTAATATTTTTTTCCTTCCTGGGAAGTGAACCCAGGGCCTTGCACAGATACTTGGAAATTTCTGACATGTTTTGAGTTCTGTAAAAATATCAATCATCCATTTAGTTCTTTTTATGGTTCATTTGTTACAGTGCTAATCACTTGGTTTTAGGAGTGAGATTACCAAGGCAGTTGTGCATTTACTAAGTGTTTATTCCTTTTTGCTTTGAAAATAGTGGGACAGTGCGAAAGCATACACAGTGCAATCAGTACAGACCCTTGGTGTGCTCGTGCACGGGACAGATGGAAGTGAGCCAGGTATGCAGAGAGGACAGATGCCCATGCTCTAGAAGCACTGAGACCTCACTGTCCTGCAGGAGTTGCCTTTGGTGGTCTCATATGAGAACCTGAAAGAAAACTGGGGTGGGGTATTATCTTGGTCGAAATGAAAGAGCCATGGATGAGAAATTCTACATCATGAGTGAAATCTTAGCTTTAGAAATGTCAGGGGAAATGAGGAACGAGGATATCGTTGGACTTATAGCAACAAAGAAGCCATGGGCAGCCATTTTGGGGTCAGATCTAGGGAGACTCTGTTGAAGATGAGGTGTGTAATAGGGAAACTTTGTGAAAACATACAGAATTCAGAAAAGAGAAACTTGAATACTTGAAAACTGACAGAAAAGAGTGAGAATTGGAAACTAAAATAGAACATAAAATACCAAAACCTTGAAAGGATTATCTTTGCAAAGGTCACTGTCTGTTACAGGAGGGAAGAATGAATATAGAATTTGGTGGCAGGAAATTGAGGAAGCTGGTTAACTTTGTTGAAACTATACTTTCCATTAATTAAAAATTCTATTTTAGTTATGCTAAAGTAAATGTCTTATATAACAAGATTTGGCTGTAAAATGTCGGAAAGTAATTCAGATTTGGGCATTTCACATTTATGAGAAAGTTCCTCCCAAGAACTTTTGTATTAGTGGATGTTGTGATAGATACACAGGGAGGTGTTCTCAGAGATGGAACTGAAAGTGATCTGAGTGACAGCAGAAAATAGTGATGGCTTTATTTTAGACGATACAGTGTTTAAAACACACACATTGTTTATATACATGAGTGAGAGTTGATGTGTAATTAGGAGGAAGGCTTGTCTTTCTCTATAAATTAGTAGAAGTTTGTCACTAATGCCTTTGTATGTCCCAAGAAAGTTGTGGTAGCATGAGCTCACCTAAGAAAATTGCTGCGTGGAGTTGGGTTTTTAACATGTGACTTATCTAAATATTCAACTTCGACTGGGGCTGTATGGTGGTCAGACAAGCCTCTCTCTGGCTTGTAAACCATAGTTTGCTTTGTCCTGTCTAACTCTGCCACTTTCCCATTTCCCTTTGTCTCTTTTTGCTATTCCATGTTCCTGCTTGTGAAAAATGTATATTTCTTTTAAAAAAATACTCAATTTTGAGGTTGGTTTATACTTTTATATATTAATAGTTATATATTTATAGAGTACAAAGTGATATTATGATTTTCCTGCATAGCATGGAATGATTAAATTAAGCCAGTTAACCTCTTATGACCTCAAATATTTCATTTCCTGTGATAAGAGCCTTTGAGTTTTATTCCTACAGCAGTATTGAAATAAACTCTTCTTAATTACTAGCGGCATTCAGTGTTTTGTGCAGCAAGCTTCTACTTTGAACAGAACTCTGTGCTCTGTGTTACTAAGGCCTTGTGTCTGACATGATCCTGTGAATGCCCAGGTTTTAGGCAAGAGAGTCAGTGAGAAACAATTTGATACTCTATTTATCTTAGGAGTAGTATTTATTTTATAATTGAATCTTCATACTTGAATTTTAAGTATTGCTTAAACCTTTCATTCCTGTTGAATACTAGAGAATTATTAATATTTTCCTTGTAATTATTCATTTGCATTTATTTATTTACTTTGAGGCAGAGGTGGCATGGAACTTGGCTGTGTGTGGAAGCTGGCCTCAAACTCATGGAGATCTGAGTGCCTCTGCCTCCCTAGTGCTGGGATTGAAGGTGTGAGCCACCACACCTGTCCTCCTTAGTAGGAATGTCTTTAAGACAATTACTTAATGATTTAGAACATTTTTGCATTCTGATGGATTATTTCTTTTTTCATTTCAATCGAGTTTGTCTGAACCATGTATCTGCTTGGCCATATCTTAATTTGGCCTTGGTTGTGGGTTCTAGTCACATGACTCCTTTATTTAAAATAAAAGGAAAGATTGAACAAAGAGGTCTGGTCTTCTGTAAGGACTTGAGTAGATTGGGGACAGCTTTGGACTGGCTATTTAAGGTTTGAAAGCAAGACAATCAGAGCTCACACATTTGCTTTTACATAAGGAAACGGTGGCTATGTGGAGGAGACCTCTCATCATATATCTTCAGTTTAATTGAATACTCGCTGTTCCAAGTGATATGTGAGGCACTCAGTGGGCTCAAAAAGGAAAGGCAGCAGGTGCCTCCTCTGTATCTTTTGCCTTTGCTGAGATGTGCTGTGTTTCGACATCCTTCATCAAATAAACCCTAATACCAAGTTTGTTCACTTTGTGACTGATGGAGAGGTTATGTTATTTGAAATGTTATTTGAAAATTCTTGAGTTGATTGGCATGGAGTCATATAGTTGGAATT
Source organism: Lophiomys imhausi (assembly GCA_907164525.1). Classification (NCBI taxonomy): domain Eukaryota; kingdom Metazoa; phylum Chordata; class Mammalia; order Rodentia; family Muridae; genus Lophiomys; species Lophiomys imhausi. Next base: position 3,601,256 of record CAJQZJ010032488.1, read on the forward strand.
TACTGGGAAAAAGATTGAGAATGTGTTCATGTTAAAGTGTATCTGAATGAGCATTTAATTTTTTTTCAGTTGAAATGTATCTAAATTAGTTTCAAGGAAAGTTATCCCAGAAGTCATAGCTACTTTATTACTTTTTATTTCATTGGAGAGAAACTTCTTGACAGACACTGAAACTGGAGAGTTTGTGAGTTGTCAGAGCTAGTTTGTTGAGTGCTATACTTTTTCCATAGCATAATATTTAAAGTATCCTTTGTTTTTTTTCCTCAGAATATGACCTTGGCAGTTTTGTGAACTTGAGTTACACAGTAAATGTCTACAACTTTTGGCTATGGACACATCCATGCTGAGGGCTTTTCTTCTTTGTTTTCCCAATTTCGCTAGAATTAAGAATCCAGAAAGTTTGGAGATGTTTAACTATTTAGCATCCTTAAAAATGGATCCAAGCTATGTACTTAATGTGTTCAAAGTTAGGCAGAGGATTTCTGAACAGATTGAAGACAGATGTGATTATAACCAAAGCCACCTTACAAGTCCCGCTGTGGTCTGGTCATGTCTGTTTTGGAAGATCATGTAGACACTTCATGGCATCTGAGGGTTGCTGGCTTCATGTCACAGTATTTAGAAGTCAGGTCTTCTTTGAGGCCTGTGAGTAAATTTTCTTTCCCATGAGTAGATTGGAGCCCCTTGTGGTGGGCTCCAAGCTAAACAGACTGGTATTGTCATGGATATAAACTATAAATTTAGGGTTCCATTTATTGCATTGTAAAAGTTTAGAACTTGGAAAGGGGGCCAAGATGGCGGCGAACTGCACGGACGCATTTTGAATGTGGGAGAGAAGAGCCATAGAAAACACAGAGTTGTGGGACACTGTGCAAAAACCGGAGGGTCTGGCCCCTCCGGGAACACGCACAGCTCGCAAGGGACTGTTAAAAGTCCCAGGACAAGGCTCGCCCCCATCTCTTGCAGACATGGAAGCCACTAAATCCGGGATTCGGGAACTCCCATTTGGAGAGGCGCCTGGTAAGATCGATCCCAACACACAGCAGGCAGAATCAAAGGCCACATGGCGATTGCCCACTAGCCAACTGGGCTTCCCATACCTCAGGAAGACCTTATAACTATTTAGGAAATTTTGCAGAATAGTTGAAGTCTTGTGGTTTTTTTTTTTTGTTTGTTTGTTTTTTTGAGATGTAGAAAAAGGGCGCTCAGCGGGAGATCCGCAGCCGCTGGAGCAGGAGCGGAAGGTGGGCGGGCAGAGCAGTTGGGGAGGGAAGCGGACGCTGGTGGGAGGGGCCGAAGCTCCGCCCAACCACGGCAAAACAGCTAGGGCGGGAGGCCGGCTCTGACAGCGGGAGGAGCCGAAGCTCCGCCCACCCATGGCGGAGCAGATAGGGAGGGAAGCGCAGGCCTGTGGCGGAGAAGCCTAGTGGGTAACCAGAAGCCAGGGGACCATAGCTGTATTCGGGTAAACCCAGACACATTAGGTGTGGAGCTGGGCCCTGTCAGCCTCTGTGACGACAAAGCCCACAAAATCTGTGCCTGGGCAAACAGGTCCATACCATTAGAACCATTGAAGGCTGATCACTCAGTGTGCAAAATAGAGAAGTCTGAACTGGGAGCAGAGTAACAATCCCAGACCATTACTCACTACCTGGGAATAAGCTGCACCAGCTCACAACGATTCAGGCTATTAAAACCACAGTGACCCTGAGATCACCCTGTAAGCAAGGACAGATAGCCAAGCAATTCGACTCCTTCACCAAAGCATCCCCTGTGGATCCAAACACAGAAAACAACAAGAACAGACAGCTAAACACACACACATGGCCAAAGGTCCAAGAAAAAATAGAAATCAAGGAAATATGACTCCAACAAAGCAGAATTATCCTAGCTCATCCAATTCGGATGACCTCACACCAACAGTAACACATGAAAACGATGACAATTCTGCATTATGGAAAGTGATAGAGTCCCTTCAAGAAGAACTTAAATCTATGAAGGTATTCAAAGAAGCCACAATTTTACAAGCCAAAACAATGAACAATACCATTAAAGAGCTCCAAGCCAAGGTGACAGAGCTTGAACAGGAAAAAGACAAAGCAATGAAAGATTTTCAGACAAAAACAAGTAAGCTGGAGAAGGAAATGTACAAAACGAACAATACCATACAAGACATGAAAATAGAAATAGAAACAATAAAGAAAACACAGTCAGAGTTAAAAGAGGAAGTGGAGAACCAAGGGAAAAGAACAGGAACTACGGATGCGAGTATCAACAATAGGATGCAAGAGATGGAAGACAGGATCTCAGGCATGGAAGATTCGATGGAAGAAATCAGTACAGCATCCAAAGAAAATGAGAAGGCTAAAAAATCTCTCACCCACAACATCCAAGAAATCAAGGACTCAGTGAAAAGACGGAACCTAAGAATCATAGGCATAGAGGAAAGAGAAGACTCCCGACTCCAAGTTCCAGGAAATATCTTCAACAAAGTCATAGAAGAAAACTTCCCAAACCTGAAAAAAGAGATGCCAATAAAAATCCTAGAGGCTTACAGAACACCGAACAGATTAGATCAGAAAAGAAACTCCTCTCGCCACATAATAATTAAAATACCAAATGTACAGAACAAAGAAAGGATATTAAAAGCTGTAAGAGAAAAAGGCCAAGTCACATACAATGGCAGACCCATCAGAATTACACCTGACTTCTCCTCAGAAACTTTAAAAGCTAGAAGGGCCTGGACAGATATCCTACAAGTCCTGAGAGATCATAGGTGCCCAGCCAGACTACTATACCCACCAAAACTCTCTATCAACATAGATGGAGAAAACAAGATATTCCATGACAAAATCAAATTTAAACAATATCTCCCCACAAACCCAACCCTACAGAAAATCCTAGAAGGAAAATTCCATCCCAGAGAAGAAAACTCCACCCAAGAAAACAAAGGGAATAGAAAACCCCTCAGCAACTAAACCAAAAGAGACACAGGACCATCACCTATACCAAACTAATGGGAAACAACAACCCCAGGTCACTATAATCCATCAACATCAATGGTCTCAACTCCCCAATAAAAAGACACAGATTTACAGAGTGGATCCGCAAGCAAGACCCGTCCCTTTGCTGCATACAAGAAACACATCTCAATACCAGAGATAGTCACTACCTCAGAGTAAAGGGCTGGGAAAAGGTTTTCCAAGCAAATGGACCCAGAAAGCAAGCTGGAGTAGCCATCCTAATATCAAACAAAACAGACTTCCAACTGAAGTTAATGAAAAAAGACAAAGAAGGGCATTATATACTCATTAAAGGGAATATTCATCAAGAGGAAATCTCAATACTGAACATCTATGCCCCAAATACAAAGGCACCTATTTTGTAAAAGAAACACTTCTAAAACTTAAATCGCACATCGATCACAACACATTAGTAGTGGGAGACTTCAACACCCCACTCACAACAATGGACAGATCATCAAGACTGAGGCCAAAAAGAGAAATATTGAGTCTAACAGAGATCATGAAACAAATGGACCTAACAGACATCTACAGAACGTTTCACCCAAACACAAAGGAATACACCTTTTTCTCAGCACCCCACGGAACCTTCTCCAAAATCGACCACATAATTGGTCACAAGGATAGTCTCAATAGATACAAGAAAATTGCAATGACCCCTTGTATCTTATCAGACCACTACGGAATAAAGCTGGTCTTCAACAGCAAAAGAATCAACAGAAAGCCTACACAGACATGGAAATTGAACAGCTCCTTACTGGATGACCACTGGGTCAGGGAAGAAATAAAGAAGGAAATCAAAGACTTCTTAAAATCCAACGACAATGAAAACACAACATACCCAAACCTATAGGATACAATAAAAGCTGTGCTACGAGGAAAGTTCATAGCACTAAGTGCATTCAAAAAGAAAATTGTGACAGCTCATATTAGTGAATTAACAGCTAAGCTGGGTGAATTGGAAAAAAAAGAAGCAAAGACGCCCAAGAGGAGCAGAAGGCAGGAAATCATCAAACTTAGGGCTGAAATCAACAACATAGAATCAAAAAGAACTATACAAAGAATCAATGAAACCAAGAGTTGGTTCTTCGAGAAAATCAACAAAATAGACAGACCCCTAGCCAAATTAACTAAAAGGCAAAGAGAAAGAACCCAAATCAACAAAATCAGAAATGAAAAGGGCGAAATAACAACAGACATCGAGGAGATCCAGAAAATATTCGGGTCCTACTTTAAAAATTTATACTCCACCAAATTTGAAAACCTAAGCGAAATGGACAATTTCCTCGATAAATTCCACCTACCAAAACTAAATCAAAATCAGATTAACAGCTTAAACAGCCCAATAACCCCTAAGGAAATAGAAACAGTCATTAATAATCTCCCAACCAAAAAAAGCCCAAGGCCAGATGGCTTTAGCACGGAATTCTACCGGACTTTCAAAGAGGAGATAACACCATTACTCTTCAAACTCTTCCACCACATAGAAACAGAAAGAACACTGCCAAACTCATTCTATGAGGCCACTGTCATTCTGATTCCTAAACCACACAAAGACCCAACAAAGAAAGAGAACTTCAGACCAATCTCCCTCATGAACATAGATGCAAAGATACTTAATAAAATACTAGCAAACCGAATTCAAGAACACATCAAAAATATCATACATCATGATCAAGTAGGCTTCATACCAGGAATGCAGGGATGGTTCAATATACCAAAGTCTATCAATGTAATTCACCATATAAACAAGATGAAAGAAAAAAAACCACATGATAATCTCGCTAGATGCAGAAAAAGCATTTGACAAAATCCAACACCCCTTCATGCTAAAAGTCCTGGAGAGAACGGGCATACAAGGACCGTACCTAGAAATAATAAAGGTAATATACAGCAAGCCAGTGGCCAACATCAAATTAAATGGAGAGAAGCTTGAAGCATTTCCTCTAAACTCAGGGACAAGACAAGGATGTCCACTTTCACCATATCTCTTCAATATAGTACTTGAAGTTCTTGCTAGAGCAATAAGACAACTAAAGGAAATCAAAGGGATAAACATTGAAAATGAAGAAGTCAAATTATCCCTATTCGCAGATGATATGTTAGTATACATAAGCGACCCCAAAAACTCCACCAAAGAACTCTTACAGCTGATAAACAACTTCAGCAAGGTGGCTGGATACAAAATTAACTCAAAAAAATCAGAAGCCCTTCTTTATACAACAAACAAGCATACCGAAAAAGAAATAAGGGAAACAACCCCCTTCACAATAGCCACAAACAATATAAAATACCTGGGGGTAACTCTAACCAAGCAAGTAAAGGACCTATATAACAAGAACTTCAAGCCCCTGAAGAAAGAAATGGAAGAGGCATTTAGAAGATGGAAAGATCTCCCATGCTCATGGATAGGTAGGATCAACATAATAAAAATGGCTATTCTACCAAAAGCAATATATAGATTCAATGCAATTCCTATCAAAATACTGACACAATTCTTTATAGACTTGGAAAAAGCTATACTCAACTTCATATGAAACAAGAAAACGCCCAGAATAGCTAAATCAATCCTGTACAATAAAAAAGCATCTGGAGGTATCACCATCCCAGATTTCAAGCTGTACTACAGAGCAATAATAATAAAAACAGCATGGTACTGGTATAGAAACAGACCAGTGGATCAATGGAATTGAATTGAAGACCCAAACATGGACCCACACACCTATGGCCAACTAATCTTTGACAAAGAAGCCAAAACCGCACAATGGAAGAAGGACAGCATCTTCAACAAATGGTGCTGGTCCAACTGGATGTCCACTTGTAAAAGAATGAAATTAGACTCATACCTACCACCTTGTACAAAACTTAATTCCAAGTGGATCAAAGACCTTAACATAAGGCCGGCCACACTAAAGATAATAGAAGAAAAACTAAGAGAAACCCTCGAACTCATTGGCACAGGTGACAACTTCCTGAACAGAACACCAACAGCTCAGGACCTGAGATCAACAATCAATAAATGGGACCTCATGAAACTGAAAAGCTTCTGTAAGGCAAAAGACACTGTTATTCGAACAAAACGGCAGCCTACAGACTGGGGGAAAATCTTCACCAACCCCACATCTGATAGAGGGCTATTATCTAAAATCTACAAAGAACTCAAGAAACTAAATGCCAAGAAACCGAATAATCCAATCAAAAAATGGGAGACGGAGCTAAATAGAGAATTCACAAAGGAAGAATCCCTAATGGCCGAGAGTCACCTGAAGAAATGCTCAACATCCTTAATCATCAGAGAAATGCAACTCAAGACAATCCTGAGATTCCATCTCACACCTGTCAGAATGGCTAAGATAAAAAGCTCAAATGACAGCACATGCTGGCGAGGGTGTGGAGAAAGGGGAACCCTGCTCCATTGCTGGTGGGAGTGCAGACTTGTGCAACCACTATGGAGGTCTGTCTGGAAATATCTTAGAAACCTTGGAATAACTTTGCCTCAGGACCCAGCCATACCACTTCTGAGTATACACCCAAAGGACACCTCATGGAGACATAGGGAAGTCTCCTCATCTATGTTCATAGCAGCCTTATTTGTAATAGCTAGAAACTGGAAACAACCCAGATGTCCCTCAACTGAAGAATGGATTGAAAAATTGTGGTACATCTATACAATGGAATATTACTCAGCTATAAGAAACAATGAAATCATGCAATTTGCAACCAAATGGATGGATCTAGAGAAGCTCATCCTGAGTGAGCTAACCCAGACTCAGAAGGATGCACATGGCATCTATTCACTTATGGTAGGATTTTAGCTATATCGTACAGGATATCTGTACTACAACCAACACACCAAAAGGAACATGGACATAAATTTCTTTTTTCTTTTCATTTCTTTTTCTTTTTCCTTTCCCTCTTTTTTTCTCTTTCTTTTTCCTCTCTTTTTTTTTTGTTGTTCTTTGTTTTTGTGGGTTTGTGTGTCTGTTGGTTTTTTTTTTTAGTTTCCCCCCCGTAGCAAGGAGACACCTTTCACTGACAGTACTGCCTCGTAGACCCCCTGTGTATGAAGAGGCCCTCAGCCCTCATATGACTCCTGATCTGTGGTGAGAGACTGGTATGCAGGGACACTCCACCCCAGAGGATCAAGATTGAAGGGTCAGGGAGTAGAGCATGGGAGGGTGGGGCTGGGAAGCAGGAAAAGAGGACAATATGTCAAGGATGTAACCTGTAGCAACAAACAAATTTACTGATTAAAAAAAAAAAAAAGCAGGTAACAACGTTAAAACACTGTAAATAAAATAAATTACACAGCCATTCAACCTGGTTTTATGAACCTCCAAGTGTCGAAAAAACATAGAGCTAAGGTAAAATACAGGAGAAATGTGGTGTTAATCCATGCCTTTAACTTCAGCAGAGACGGGAGGAGCACCATAGAGTTAGTGGACTTATAAATTCTAGAGTTACACAGAAAAGGGTGGTGAGGGTACACACCCTTAATCCCATCATTCAAGAAGAGTACACCCTTAACCCCAACACACTAGAGACAGAAACAGGCAGATCTCAGAGCTCAAGGTCAGCCTGATACAAAACAAACTCTAAATAAAGAAAAACTTCGATCCAGGAGTGGTGGAACACATCTTTAATCCCCTCAGATGGGAACCACAGGTCTTGGATCCCAATAATTAGAATGCAGAGACACACACATAGGATTTGGAAGGACCTAATTTTAAAAGCTACTTACAAAAGGCCCACACAACACAAACAAATTGTCCTTCAAGACCTCAAAATATATACACTAAAGCTGGTTTAGCTCCAAAATAACAAAATAATTTCTTCTTTAAACCAGATTGAAAGATAACACTTTATATATTTTCAAAAACCAAATTTGCTTCAGGAGAAATATTACCTACCCCCCCCCCAAAAAAAAAAAAGAGGGCGATTGTCCCTGAGTGAGGAATAGGGCAGGGCTCTGTTCTTATCTTTCCAGGAGAATCAAAGCATCCATTCAAGGAACCCAGGGACAACTGGACAACGGAAACCTCAGCAGAAATCAGAATCAGACACCAAAAGAAGACGAGTGACCCAGATGATTCAGCCTGACAGACTCCCTCAATAGATGTCTCCATCAAAAGCCTACAATCACAACAACTCAATATCGCTAAGACCGTTCAGCTCTACACAATGCCCCGGCCAGAACCTCAGTAAAGCCTGGAAGTTCAGCTTCTGCCTACAAACTCCTTAGGACATCTAAACAGCTGAGAACAGAAGGACTGAACATAAAAGGATTGTATTAACATTTTTAACCATTTTTCCATTTTGGTTTGGGCCCCAAACAGGTTTACTACGACCCAAATCAGCAGGAAGTCATTTTAAGAGAGCGACGTCCCATACCCAGAGGGTGGAGAGGGTGTTTCTCCGCCCCCCTTTTTTTCGGTTATTTGAAAGACAACTGAAAACTCTGTTATTTAGGGGAAGAGATTACAAGTTGTTAAATGGTCCTGTTTAGTGGGTTTTGGAGGTTAGACCCAGGGTATTCCTTCTTTCCCTTTTCTGTATCCTTCTTTATCTCCTATGTAGGAATGCACGGACTTGAGAAAAATCGAGACATAGACAGCACAGGAAGGATCAAGAAGAAAGGTCACATTATTGAATATGCCCTTATACCCTTGTATATTGATAAAAAATTAATAGTATATTTGGCAGAAGTGGTATTGACCATTGTTTATTGTGCAAAAATAAGATTGTATTGGTCTACGTCAGTATTGATATTTGTATATTGATACAAAATTAAGATTATAGTTGGCCACAATGGTATTGACCCTTGTATATGGACGCAATATTAAGATTGTATTGGGCCGCATAGGCATTGATCTTTGTATATTGATACAAAATTAAGAGTATATTTAGCCACATTTGAATAGATCTTTGTATATTGATACAAAATTTAAGGTAACGCTTCCTAATGGTATCGTACCTAGAGATACTTAAAAATGAAATGTGAAGCTCTGGCCTCTTGATACCAACCGTCTTAAACTGTTTAGGATAGTTAAGAAAAACAAACTCCTAGTCATGCATGCATGTCACCTTGTTAGCTACTAAGACAGTCTATCACAGATATTCTCTAAGCTACTCAGTAATCAAGTTGTTAAGAGACAAGGAACATTTGCTTATCTAAATACAAGTGATGGATAGGGCATCTTCAAAAACCCCAAGAGATCTGCAGAATATGGCATTCAAAGATGTGGTCTTAAATTAAGATTTTTTTTTTTTGATATCGTGACATATCAGCTCCTGACAGCACCCCCTATTCTACTCCAAGTAGAAGAAAAGCATCGAAGAATCTCCAGTGTGAGATAGTTGAATTAGTGGCAAGCCTATCTCTTGACATGTAAAAACTCCTTGCTTCAACTGCGGACAGACTGCTGTCCAAAAAGGACAAAACTTGGTAGCAGGGAAGTCG
>CAJQZJ010032488.1:3611138-3623823 GCA_907164525.1 Lophiomys imhausi
TTTGTTACTGAGATGTAACTTGAAGAAAAAAAAATAAAGTATTTAAAGAAAAAAAAAAAAAACAAGCTACTTACTCTCAACAGTTCAACAATGGGCAAAGTTTATGGCAATAGTCCCAAGAGATGCAAGGAAGAGGGGAGCAGATTTACTCTCACCTATTTCTATACAAAAATGGCATCGCTCCAACTGGAATGTGAAAAGGAGTTTCAAGAGGGTGACAAGAGACAGGATGGAAAAGTGCTTGCTTTTCCATACCTTGACAGCTGTCATTCTACTGTAGTGCCCATTTATAAACACAAATCTTAAACCATGAACGTCATTTTAAGCCTCAAAGCTTATTAAAATTATATGTTGAACAATTCCTAAATAAAAATTACTGACAACAGAATCAGGTTAAAATTTGTATGCCATCATACCTTATACAGCTGTAGTGTTTAAAAGTGCTGGCAGCCTTCTGACATTCCAAGCACAGCTGAATAGCTCCTGGATAGTCCTCCTCCTTAAGACAGAAGGGAGGCTGTTAGGCTAGAAACAAGGCCTTAGAAAGCCTGATTAAAACACATTGTACTGATATGCTAACAATATATCTCTTAAAGGTCAGAATACCAATGTCCAATAAGCAACAAAATGGGAAAATTTAAAGACAATTAACCTCAGGCCTAAAATATATGTGGGAAAAAGCTGTGCAGCTGCTCTATTCCTTCCAATACTTAGTAATGTCCATGCAAGCACAACTTCCAGCCAGATGCTGCGTCCTAAGGAGGCTTCTCGCTAGCTGTTACATTATCTTCTTGTAATGTTTCTATAAAACATGCCAACAGTCTATATTCTATTCACAGTGACTTTCAACCGTTTTACCACCAAGCAATCAGTAAATATTGTAAACAAGTGTTGACAAACTGCATAGTTTAGAATCCAACTGTCTCCCAAAGCCCATGTGACCAGGGGTTTGGTGACCAGGCAGTAGTGCAGCCTTCACGGAGAGCTGACTGGATGGAAGAAGGTCACTGCGCATGTGCCCCTGAGGAACATACCATGCCCCCATCCCCTGCTCCTCCCCTCGTCACCCCCCTTCCATTCCTGGGTGCCATGGAGTGACCTGACGTGACATTTATCTGCTAGGTCCTCCGCCACGCTGGACTGCCACATCATAGGCTTAAACACAGACACCTTTGAAACCCCGAGGGGAAATCTTCCATGAGTTATTTTCATGGGTATTTTATCACACTAAACAGGTAACTAACATGTTGTCACCTAACAATAATTTAATACCAAATAAGTATTTCTCATAGATGTCTCAGACCCTAGTTTAGCAATTACAGTTTAGAAGTAACACTGATTGTACAGAAAACCAAAAAAAATTTCCTTATGCTTGTATTTAAATCCAACAGACATAATTCAAAATAACAAAGTACCTATCCCAAGGAGATCAAGTATAAGGTTCCCACAATACTTAATATGCCATTATGCTTCAGTAAACCTTACAGTGACAGAAAATATCAAAGGGAAGCCAAGGCTAGCTCAGCAAACAAATTATTATATGAGATACCAATATAAGGAAAATATTACCCATTTAACAAATCACTTCTATATGTTAACTGTGAAATTTAATTTGATTGTTTGAACGCAATCAAAAGCCTAAAACTAGCATGCAAATATTACTCCAAAGTAAATGTTTTCCCAAACAAACTTCATTTTCCAAATGAGTCGAATGTTGACCAAAAGGCTCAATCAAGTACCTTTCCTGTTAAATATTCTCCTTATAGAAGATATCACTCAAAGAAAAGCACAGATCAGAATTTTGTCCTCTCTGATTTTTTCTATATAATATTAACTTAGCATGAATAAATTTACAGTTTGTTCACTTACCTCCAGCATTTCACTTAAGCGTACATCAGTTCTTTGCTGAAAAGGAAAAAAAAAAGGTCAAATTTGTTTCAACTACAAAACAAACTATTTTTAAAGAATTATTATCAAATTATTAAATTAAAATCACTTTAAATTATGTGCATGCAGGAGTTGGGGGCATGAGCGTGTGAGTTCAAATGCCTCAAGAGGCTGGAATCTCTAGACTCCATGGGACTGGAGTTACAGGCAGGTAGGTGTGAGTCACCTGAAGTGGGTGCTGGAAATCAAACCACGTCTTCTCTAAAGCAGCCTGGGCTCTTAACTGCTGAACCATCTCTCTAGTTGCAAGTTTTAACTTTCAAGAAGTAACTCATACATACCAGTGTTTTTATTGTTCTCAGCGACTTCAGAAGTCCAATCAGCAACTGACGTTTCCTTTGATTTGCAAGAAGGCCTAAGCTAGCCTGAGTGAAACCTTCCTTCGCAATGTTCAAGTGCCTGTGGACGTGAACAACAGCGTGAGAACTTTCTCTACTGCAGGACTACTGTCCACACATAAGAGTTGGGCATGCTAGAGACCTCGGCTACTGCAACGAGGAGCAGCACACACACGTGCTGGGTGGACCTTTGCCAAGCCATCAGTTGCTCATGGCCCATGGTAAGCAAAGTACAGAGATTAAGAGTAGCCATCTCAAAACAGTGCAAAAGTTGACAGAATAATCTTAATATTTGTGAATCTAGTAATAAAAACCTGGCACTGCATTATATAGTGTTTCTTGCTTCTTTTTTCTTAATAATCTGTTTCTATTGTATATGACAAAAAACAGCCTGTAACAGAGAGAAGAAAGAGGGGAGAAAACCTCTGGTTCTTCACTACAAACAGTGTACAAGGAGACCTGTCGGTACTTGGCACATGTCTTTCTGGTGCTGTTTTTAGTATATGTCTACTTATTGTAAGGTACTCTACACAGTACAGTCACAGTATCAACGACAGCTCTCACAGCAACAGTATCTCAGTTGCTCTTGAGATACGGTTGAGCTTAGTGAGCAAAATCATGAAAAGCAATACCTCCTCCCATTTGTGCAGATAACAGCAGCCAACTGAAGACCAGTCTGCAGTGATGTAACTCTTTCAAGCTCCTGTGGGAAGAGTAATACAGATTATTGTCTCAGACATTTGTTTTCTTCTTACTCAAATGACATTCTAGCAAAGGCCCTAGTGTTTTCAAAGAAAAGCTGACTTTGAAAGCAAAGAGTAAGAGCACCTCAAGCACTGTCACCCGCTGAGCCTGTCCCCTCTCCAATCCACAGCTCTCTCTCTCTCTGGTGAGGACAGAGATCCAGCTATAGGTTTAGTTCCAATAGCAACATATTTTTACAATGACCCAGACTGTTGAATTACTAATCCATACATTTGTCACAAAGTTCATGAAAGCAACCTTTCATTGGTTTTTTTATTTCAATTTGGTAAAATATCACAAATATACACATAAATGCACGCATACACATGCACACACACTACAAAAAAAAGAATAAGTATAATACCTTAAATTTCAAATAAGTCACTTAACCAGTTTTAAATTTTACAACAACAAGCAATGAAGAGTATCCTACCTTTACATAAGCAGGCTGTTTTTCAAGAATCAAATCTGCTACTTTTTTAGAGACCTGTAAGAACATACAATCGAATAGAAGAAATAATGTAAAACCCTCACACTTTCCACTACACTAGTTACTTCAAACCCAGTCAATAATACAAGTCTCCCCTAGTAACTTCTAGAACACTATTAGAATGATCATCCTGCAAACATTTACCTAGGCTATGAAGTTACTATAAATTAGCATAGACATAACCCTACTGGAAACTCAATAAATGGTCATATGAATGTTAGGGATAGGTGCTTCGTTACCTGATTTAGCAAACAGAAATAAAAGCACAACCGTCTTTAAGGACAAAGGATCTGATTTGGAAAGATGAATGAATTTGTTAAGGCAAAACATAACTAACTGAATTTAGAGAGGTAATTAGTCGATGGGGAAAAGAAACTGCTTGCACCTGTAAGAAAACAAGCACATCACTTGCTCCCCTGCTTTGAAAAGTTGAAAATCCATGGGTTTTCTCATCAGTTTGTCTTGGATTTCTCTGTTGGTTGGAATGCTATGAAGCTGTGTAAGATTTGTTCTTTAACTCCATGAACAGTATTTATGTGCCAAGTTAATATTACAGTGATTATGAACATACAGCTCTTAAGCTTCAGGGGCCTTTTCAACTACATATGACATCTAACACCAAGGGGGATGGGGCAGTCATTTAGTGAGTACACAGTTAGCTCCCCATCCCAAGGCCAAATGAGAACTAAATTTTAAACCAGTGGTCCTTAGCCTTCCTAATGCTCTGACTCTTTAATGCAGCTCCTTATGCTGTGATGAACCCCAACCATAACATTATTTTGTTACTTCATAACTGTAATTTTGCTAGCTATGAACCATAATTAAATATTTTTGGAGGTTTGCCAACATGACCCACATGTTGAGAACTGCTGTGTTAAACATACTAAATAACTGCATTAAACCCTTTTATGTTTGTTTAACCTGCATATAACATCTTTGAAATTTTGTAAATCATTTTCTATAATGTTTTTTTATCTATGAAGTATTTCATTAAAGTTAAGAAAATCAAACTTTAAGCAGCGTTAGAACAATTAGTGAAGAAAACCCAGTTAATCTTCAACAATGTTCTAAGAATTCTAAAGATTCTAAAAGACTGACAATTAGATAACACAATCCCCATAAGAAAGTGTCTAGTGGGAGCCAAAAGAACATGAAATCAGGAAGCTCTGGCTCTACATCTATCTGGAAATGTGTGCAATGTGCAGACAGAACCATCTCATGCTACTCGGATGAGTTTACAGAGAAAACTGACAGTGACTGCTAGTGTGTACTGTCACACCATTGCTTTCCTACCCACAAGACCTCCGAGCTCTCCTCTGCGTGTAACAGAAAAGAAAAGCATTTGCTTCCCTGACTTGTAGATGTGTTAGTAACAATCAGGTGTTACATCCAAACAGATTTTTTACTAGTGCTCCTCTAGCTTATTAGAACGACCATGCTACCATTAACTAGCCTTCCATGAATTTCATAAACCTAAGTTCAGCCTCACACAGAGGAAAGATAGAGTTGCAGAACTTCATAGCACTGAAGGAAATGTGGGTCCACCTATCATTCTACAAGTAAAGTAAGAGTCAGTGAAGTTAAGCAAGCTACCCATTGTCATAGCTATGTAGTAACAACTATGACTTTCAGATCTTAGTTCTACATTCTCTTTACATATATTTAAACTTTTACTGTGAGATTAAAAATGCCCCACCACAAAATTATGGGTAGGGAAGTCATATACACATTGAACGCACCTACAGGTGCTTAGAATGAAAGCTCTAAGCCAGCAATTCTCAACTTGTGGGTCATGACACCTTTGGGAGGAGAAAAACTCTTTTCACATGGGGGTCACATATCCGATATTTACATTATGACTCTTATCAGTACCAAAATTACAGTGATGAAGTAGCAACAAAAATAATTTTATGGTTGGGGTCACCACAACATAAAGAACTGTATTAAAGGGTCCCAGCATTAGGGAAGTTGAGACAATTACTCTAAGATCTTTGATCACATCTAGGAACCAGAGAGAGTACCTCAATCTCTAGAAGGAAACCTATCAAAGCAAAGCAAGTAAAGTTCAGAAGCATAAAACAACACAAACATGTCACCTGAGTCATGACAGACAACAGGAAGTGTGTATGTGTTATTTCTCTGTAAATATTACATCTCTGTATACATGTTCAGGTTTACCAAACAGAACTGTGTTTACTTACCGCAGCTTGTTGTTGTTTTAGTTTGTCCTTGTATTCTTCCAGTTCTTGCAGATTGAGAACAGGTGGAAGCTTCTACAGCAAAAAAAAAAAAAAAAGTCATAACTGAAGAACAAAAATCATTAAACTTGGCTTCACTTCCCAGAATACTTCTAACTAGAGAACTACAAGCTGCACATGTCACCGTGTCTCACCTACTGTCCTCGATGTCTCTGCACACCCCTCCCTCACTCAAGTCCAGTCACAAAAGTCTATGTATCTGTTCTACACAAACCCTGTCCACCCTTGCTGCACCCAATGCTGCTACTCTACCTCTGGGAAACCAGACTCCTGGGCCAGTTGGTCTCTCATCAAGGAGAGTGTTTAAATGATTTCAGCCAGGAGAAAATATAAAAAGACTCTAACATTAATCCCCGATTCTAACTGCTACCCCTAATTATAAGAAATCCAAATGGAGATTTTTCCCCCCTCTGGAACATTATGAATAAAGTGAATACTACAGTGACAGGCAACACTTTAAGTCACCATGAAGAAGCAGCAAAAAGTCCATGCAACTGTGTTTATCAAGAAACAAATTCCAAGTTTAAAACACATTTTGCTATTTTGACTTTTCTTATGGGGTTCCCACAAATTTATACTGTCAGCATTCAGACAGTTTTGTACAGAAGGCTTCTCAGCACAATACACATTCATAATCAAAAGAGTCAGTGCTCTACCCAAGCTTGGTGTGCCATGCTTGTGATCCTGGCTACATAGGAGGCTGAGGTGGCAGGGCCACTTAAACCTAGGAGTTTGAAACCAGTTTGCACACCTACAGACAAACAAAAAGTCCTACATAGCTTTTCTAAGCATTTATTTTAAATTTTAAATAATTAAATTTTAATTTTATTTTAATTAGCATTTTTGGACATATTTCAGAAATATTACTGTGAGAAGCAGCATAGCAACATGCTGCATAGTAGCAATTAAATACCCCAAACAGAAGTGCTTCCTTACCAGTACTCTGAAGTTGCACTTAATAACATGGGCTGGCAGTTCATTAAGTTCATACTGTGATAATCACAGACCTATTAGTGTTATTTAAAAAAATTAGTCCTCTTCAAACTTCAGATCTCACAAATTCATTCATATGCACAGAGAAAATAAGCTTTAGATGTGTTTTAATCAAAGTTTCCTTTTACCTCCAGCTCATATTTAACAATATCAAATGGGTCTGCAGAAAAATAGACTTGCTCAATACTATTGATTAGCTCTTGTTCAGCTTGAGGGTCACTTGGCTGTTCTCGAAGTTCCCTGAATTCCTCCTAAAAAAAAAAAAAAGTCATAATTATAGTAATATGCAATATGTAACTGCTAAAATTCCATATGCATAGAAACAAATGGCCTTGTGTCTTCAGTCATGTACCTTCTGAGAACCATTCTAACCAAGAACACAAACTAATTAGAAACCAAAAAACTAGGAAATAGCCAAACGCTAAAATACTGCTTTACTAAAGGGAGGAAAAAAGAATTCAGATTGTATTCTGAATTGCTTGTATGCCAGAAAGGTCAAAAGAATGTAAATTTTTAAGAAAAGAAATGCAACCAACTACCTAAATCTGTGGCAAACATAGGAACCATAGAGGGCAGCTAACCATCCAGCTCAGGGACAGGTTACAAAGCTTCACCCTGTGTTCTGGGATGTTTCCTCAGTGTGCACTAACGCTGGAGTTCAGGACCTGGCTACGTACCAAAGCTGAGTACTGATAAAAGGTCTTCCTTCCCATGGCACAGAATGAGCTTCCTTACATCTCTTCTAAAGAAGCTTGATGGACATATCCCTATTCCTCATATTAGTGTCCTGTGCAAGTCTTTTGAATTATTTGACAACACTTGGTTAACTAGAAAATCTCCTCAGTTTAGTTATCTACTGTTTCCCATGCTTGTTAATAAAGATGAACTACTCTAAGCTAGAATTGGTGCACATACCTATAATCCCAACAGGAGGCTGAGACAGGAGGATCTCAAGGTTAAGGGCAGGCTAAGCTATCCGGCAAGACTCTGTCTTACAAAAAGCAAAACAAAAACCCAAAGCCCCTGTCTCAAACAACAACTTTAAAAAAATAGACATAAGCCGGGCGGTGGTGGCGCACGCCTTTAATCCCAGCACTTGGGAGGCAGAGGCAGGCGGATCTTTGCGAGTTCGAGGCCAGCCTGGTCTACAAAGTGAGTCCAGGACAGTCAGGGCTACACAGAGAAACCCTGTCTCGAAAAAACCAAAAAAAGAAAAAAAAAAAAAAAACAAAAACAAAAACAAAAAAAAAAAAAAGACATGATTTTTAATTAGTTCTTTGAGAATTCCATATAATGTGCTTTAATCTTATTCAGTCCTCCAACTCTTCCCAGATCCACCCCATTCTTACTCATCTGTCCAACTTTGTATTCTGTTTATACTTTAAACCCATCACATCCAATTTGTACAGTACAAATATTCTTAGATGTGTGGCCTTCCTGTACAGCATGGGTTACATTCTTAAAGAAAACTAATCCCCCTTCCAATAGCCCGTCAGCTATTATAAATACATAACAACTTAGTCATTCAACTTTTCAAAGTTAATATCAATATATTTACGTACAAAAAAGAAGTTATTTTTAAACCTTACTTTTTCCCACCTGTGTTTTAATTCCCAGAACCTACAGGGATAGAGGTTTGCACCAGAAACCTCAGCAATAGGGAGGTAGAGACAGGCTAATTTCTGGGCTCTCTAGCCAAGTTGTCTAGCCTATTTAATAGAGTCCAGGCCCAAGTGAGGGATCCGGTCTCAAAATATATGATGAAGGGCTCCTGAAGAATGAGATCAAAGTTTGGCCTCCAGACAATACATGTGACTGTGTATTCTCTCTCTCTCTCTCTCTCTCTCTCTCTGTCTCTCTGTCTCTCTGTCTCTCTCTCTCTCTCTCTTTCTCTCTCTCGTCTGTCTCTGACTCTCTCTCTCTCTCCCATCATCACAATTAGAGCTGCACTTCTAAAGTAGCAGCAAATGAGTAGGGAAGTTATTTTCAACTCTAACTCACTTAGCACCATGGACAGTCATGCTCAAATTTAGAAGGGGTGTGTGTGTGTGAAATCCTTAGCACCTGTGGAAAAGCAGCTACCACTCATTCAATGCAAATATACAGTGAAAGGGATGGAATGGAAAGGAAACTCAGAATTTTCTGGCAAACTTCCCTCCCTTAAAAGGACACTGGCATCTGAAATATAGGTTTCCAGAGGGTGATGTTGCCTCTAAGCACCACAAACAAATAAATGCAGTTGGTACCATTCAAAAAGAAATGTTGAACATTACTAAAACGATAATGTTGGAAACTATCATTTGTAGCTAAACCAAAAATGTCCAAACACATACAGTGATCAAGTGCCACTTCATCTCACGGGTGTAACTGGCATCTGCACATAATGGCATGCTGACTCTCTCTCAGTCCAGTACCGGACACAGTGACCTAAGGGCAAGGGCTCTCCACCTTTAGTTACATCTCTACAATCTTGGAAATTTGATTTAGGCTCTTCAAACTTACTTTTTAAATTTTTTCATCTGCTTTAAAGTTATTAAAATTGCCAAAGGGAAAATATACATTTCAAAAATATGATGAATTTATAAAAATGGTACACTCTGTGTAAGTACACAAAAGTAAGATGCTATTCCTTCCCAGAAACCTACTCAGTCAACATTGGAGAACACAAAGAACTAACTTCACACTCTAATACAACAATCCTAAATGAAGGGCAAGGTTAAAACCTAACAAAGCCAGAAAAGACCCAGCATATGATGGAGGACTCCTGAAGAAGCCGCCTGCCTCCATTTTAGTATTAGAGGTCATATTATAGTAAAGACAAACTAGGTGCGTTCCTGTTTGTGATGAGACCTGTTTCGCAAGTATGGGGCTATGCCCCACCCATAACCTTAACTACAAATGTTTCTGTATTAAGTGTTCCAGGAACGGCAATCACACCTTTAAAAAAAAAAAGTTAATAACTATTCTGCAATCCTACCTTTGTTTCAAAAGGGTTGCTATGGCTGCCCTGTTATAAAGTAGCTGTTGTTATGACCACCCTGCAATCCTGTCTGTTCCAGGAGGCCCTTACCACGCGCTTGTTACACTTACGTTCTGCTCCTGAAACCCCACCTATTTTGTCTGCCTAATTCCCCCATTTGGAAACCCCCGTACCCTTGAGCTAGAAAAAAAAACAAACAAAAACTAAGAAAAACCTTGTCTTCCTCACATCCAATGCTGACCTCTCAATCCTCACCTTAGGGGGGAGGCAGCCTATGCACTCAAATAAAAAAGCTTATTTTTTTATGTTTTTATTTAATTATTTATTTTATTTAATTAATTGTTTGCTTTAATTAATTTGACCATGATGATTTGGGGTTGGTGGTCCTTCTCCTCCTGTCTTTGTGACTAACACTCCACCGAACCCTGTACCCTGATACATCACTGTATCCCAATTAGATACCCCTCCTTTCAGCCCATCTCATGACTTCTCTGTAAACACCCGTCTGAGTGCATTCAGACTACTCCAAAAGGACTCTGCTGCAGCCCTTCAGGCTCTGCTTCCACCTAATCAGAGCTTCTGCAGCACAAGGCTGCCTGCTCAGTCAGATCCCACATTTCAGCCTGCAACCGCTCCTTATTCCCCATCGTCATGCTCCACAGTGCCAAGATTCACAGCACTCCAGGAATAATTACGGATCAATCTACCATTCACCAGTCAACGGTATTCAAAAGAAATATGAAACAAAAAATTTTGGTAGGCAACATGGTCCATAACTCTTAATGCTTTTATTAGCAAGATGTAACAGAAATATTAGATGACTTGGGAATATTTTCCATATGCAAATGATAAAAAATCAGCAGAAGTCATATTGCATATTTTAATATAACTGCTGCGTGGTTTTGCTAGAATTAAAAACTCACTTCCTAGCATTAGAGATGTACAAAAATATGCAATTCTTTATCTAAAACAGAACCTGACAGGGTAATTCATAAGCGTGACATCTTTTATGTACAAAATGAACAAAAACTCCCTACAAAAAATTTTAAGGCAAATAGAAAAATTAGAACCAAATAAAATTCTTCATGGCATAAAATATGTTAATAATGAGATAGTCAAGGTAAGTTTAGAATTAAATAATTCAGTCTTGCCAACTGCTATATTATTAATGAAGCATTTAAGGATTTTTATAGTAAGTTTTATGGTTTATAGTGTCTAATTAAATGAGCATTAAGACTATTGTAGTGTAAATGCTCTTTAAATTGTGAAAATCCAAAACTAATTTGTCAACAAGTAAAGGAGAGAAAATGCAACAAAACTTAACTGCCAGTCACTAAAACATAGAAAATGTACGGAGTACGCCTCATAATTAAAGCTAAAAAGAAACAATTGAAGTCACGGATTTAACTGCAGACAGAGGAAACGAAAGCAGAGAAGGCAAAAGAACAAATCGCCCCACACTGCCATCAGGAGCTTGCTAGCCTGCTGCACAGGCTCCATTGCCTTCCCTTGATCAGTCAAGGGAGCGACATGGAACACACACTGATTTTAGTCTCAACATGTAAAATTCTCCTAGATTACATCATCCAGAAGTGAGGAAAACTCGGTATTGCCCTCAAATGGTTACTCAAGAGGGGCCCAGTGAACAAACAAACAGCAAGGCAAGGCAGAGCAGAGGGAAGGAAGGAGACAAAAGACACCAAGGCATAAGTGCTCTCAACATGAGGGAAAAAAAGAGGCATTGGGAAACAGAAGAACAGATAGAAATTCAATTTTAAACCGAAAACCAGAACAAAATGCAATTATGAAACTATGCTGCAGAATCAAGCAAGAAAGAGTCTTGATTTAAAGAGCAAAAAAAAAAGTAACATTACATGCTCACCAGGAAGCTATAAGATGCAAGACAACATTGGAACTTTAAAAAGCATGCATACCTACAAACATACACATGTGTGCATCAGAATTATGTTTTTCTCTAGTTAAAATAAATAACATATGCCATTGTGCCAGACACTGCATCAAAAATGAGCATTGTTCAATATTTTATTAACAGAATACAACAGGCAGGATTATTTTAGCAAACTGGCAGAGAAGAGTTATTTGATGTTTTCCAGGCTGTTTCTCCACACACCAGGTTGAATACATTACCACCTAGCCACTCTTCTACTCTGGTTATCTCTTAGGTAGATAAAGCTACACGAATAAATGCACATAACATGTACATTGTGAATGGAACTTTATGAGAAATGAAGCAAATAATCACAACAGACATTTCAGTCAGTATCTTTGCTTTAGCCAGGTTACTTCCTATCTCAACATAGAAACAGTTCAAATCCATAAAACAACTTAAGTCCTCAAATGAGAGATGTTATGGAAACATTTCCAGGATATTTACAGTTTCTAAGGAACTAAATGTTCACTTTACAAAACAATTTCATACTATGGGTTCATGTCTTAGGGAATACATCTGTGCTTAAGGGAAAGAATTTAAGTTTTGCATTTAGCTGCTACTTTCAAATTATCCAAAACACCATACTAATTGAGCCAAAAAGTCAATCTGTAAGTAACTAGCTCTAACTGCATAATAGCCCCTCTCACAACTAGTCAGCACATACAACAGCTTAAACACATAACATTCAGCTTTAAGCTTTTATTGAAACAAATTACATAATTATGTAATGTAAATTGACATAAAATTCTTCAGTTCATAGTTCATAATCAAAACTTTGCAGAAAATTAATAGAATAAATACTGGAACCTCAGCTTCCCTTTCTATATTAAACCACAGTTTACATATGCTTGATTCTCTACCCAGATGGCAGTGTCCCGCGAGAGGGAGAGGGGGAGAGGAGGGGGAGACGGAGAGAGGAGGGGGCGAGAGAGGGAGGGATGGGGGGAGGGGACTGGGACTGTGTGAGAGAGGGAGGGATGGGGG
>CAJQZJ010032488.1:3624223-3653733 GCA_907164525.1 Lophiomys imhausi
GGATGGGGGGAGGGGACTGGGACTGTGTGTTGGAAGGATGGGGGGAGGGGACTGGGACTGTGTGTTGGAAGGATGGTGAGGAAAGCTTCTGCTCTTCTAAAGCATAGATTTGCTGCTTGTTTTCATGTCTTGCTTTGCTTTTTTTTTTTTAAGTGTTAGTATTTTTTTCATCAGTGATAATGGCAAGACAAAAATGACACTGTTACAATTGCTATAGCCAGAAGCTGCAGTCTCATAAAGCTAACATCCTGTTAGAGTCCTAATTGAAAGCAAAGAAATAAATAAATTTAGTCGCCAAAATCTATATACAGTGAATAGGAAAAATATACGGTTTTCAATATTTGATCAGTATTTTTAAAGTCATAAATCATTGAACAGCTAGATATAGGTTTGATCTGCTTCCAAATGAAACAATTCAAAACCTATTTTCAGATCTCAGATTCCCTAAAACCATGTACCACATAAGATTATAATGAATTGCCAGATGTCTGATTACGTGGGAAAATGGCACATTTTCGTATATTCCCACTAGAACAACAGTAATAATCTATCAAATGTGGCAGCGGCTTCCTCAGTTTGTTCCTGTACTTTATTTAAATGAAGCGGGCTTTAATGCATACCTTGTTTTCATCAGAGTCTCAGTGCCATCTAGTGGAGTACTGCTTACATTACAATTTGAAAGGAGGCTTCTGCTAAATGATTTATGAGCATTTCTACAAGGCTGTTAAAGTATGACTACACTAATCCAGACTTAAAATAAAATTAGGAAATAAAATTATTTTAATATCTTTACGCAAAAAGTAAGTAATGAATAAAAACTGGTTTCAACCATACACATTTATTTTATTTTTGTAGTTAAAAAAATCACAAAAATGATACATCAGAAATCTTTTTTTGACCCTTTGACAAATATTTGCACCTATTTCATGTTCAGTTAAAAATGTCAATCTGAGTCTAGGATTTTATTATATTTTTATATTTATATTATTTTTTTGTATTTTTTCTAAATTTATTATATGAAAAACACTGAAATAATAATATTGGAATCCTTAAAATATTTAAGCTATCTTTAAAAATAATGTTCAGCTTCAATGAATATTAAACTGTCTGCCACTACTGAGATGCTAATACTGAAGACAGGGCACAGCACAAACGGGGATTCAGACAGAAAACTCCAATGCATACCTTCCTTACTTTAGTTTTGAAGGTCTTTTTAGACCCTTTAAAAGAATACGGTCTATGCTGAGAAGAACCATCACAGCACCTCCAGCTCCACTGCTTTCCAGTCTTTCATGTTCATGTTTAGGAAATGTTCAATCTCGGACTCTGCTTTTATCACTTTTCCATTCCCCCACCTCATGTTTGTATCTTAATCAGCAGCCTAATCTTCAGCCCTGTATAACCAAGCAGCCCGACGCCCATCACCTTTCCTAAGTAGTCCCTAGAGGACCCTGAGGAGTGCACCTGCACCTCCACCTCTCCTCCACTGTGCGGATGATGTCCAAGGTCTCTCCCTGCCCCCTTAGTACTTTCACAAGTCTCAAAACTACAATAAAAATAATAAAATAGACAAGACCCTCTGGCTATTAGACATATCCACATCCCTTCCTTCAGTTCCTCTCCACTGGCCTCCTTTTCCTAGGGAACTGAACCAGCATGGAATTTTCAGATATTAACCTCATTTTTAACCGAATCAACTATCCTAGTCAATGTTCTCTAGCATTATTCACTGGAGCCAAGCTATGAAACCAAAGGAGGTTTCCAACAACAAGGAATGGATGGAGAAAATGTGGTTTATACACACAATACAATGTCCTCCAGCCATTATGTAATTCACAGAAAAATGAACATAATGATCATATTAAGCAAAGTAACCCAGTCTCAAAGATAATCATTGCATATTCTCTCATTTACAGGTCCTGGAATCTATAAATACATAAAACCAGGTACGTACAAATGACATGGAAGCAGAAGCTAAACTATCTGGGTAACAAAAGAGACTTCCAAGAAGCATGAGGGCTCAGAGGGGAAGGGAATGGGGTGTGAAGAGAAATGTGATCAAAGGACATTATAAAGTTGTATGAAAATGCCCTTCTACAACCCCATATAACAACTAAAAAAATGTATCAACATATAAAAGAACCTTCTCGGGAGAAAAAAAAGCTTCTTGTATCAAGAGCAAACAGAAGAACACTTTTAATTATTGCGCTCGGGGACTGGAGGTTTAATTCAGCTGTGGACACCCGCCTACTAAGCATGAACCCTGAGTTCAGTGCCCAGCTGTTAAAAAAAAAAGGCACCCCTCCAATAATCCTCAAATTAAAGCCATTTGAAAGCCTTTCTCTATGGCAGGGCTGTGATCCACACCACAGCTCTGAGCAGCAGCTACCCAGCGCCAGTGACAGCAGGGTCAGCAATGCCTGACTGCTCTCCAGGGAAAGCCAGCTCGCTTCCAAGTGGCAGGCGTTAAACCTGCAAACTGAGACCTTCACATGAACTAGGGGACTAAAATCCAAAATATATAGGACTTAGTATAAGTTGTGTTTCACTTGTTTATTCTCTACCCAAAGCAAAAACATAATTGAATATACTTTGGGGCTCGGAATACTACAGAATTAAAAAGTCAGTAATAAAATACCTGACAGCTTCGAATTATGGCAACAAAGTAAGTAGAGTACCCATATATATCTGCTTTCACGTCAAGAATTTGATATAATGAATCCTTAACTTTATTAATTTTGCAGTTTTTGCTTTACTAGTGAATCACATTGCAATCCCACACAATGCAAGCAAAAACATCACCTAGCTTATCACAGAAACCACCTGCTGTGGAAGCAAAGCTTCCAAGAAGCAATCAGTGCCCAGAGGCAGGGAGTCTGTTCTTGGGGAAGTGAAAAGTCACAGCACACGTGTAGATCAATACCTTTCCAGGGACCCGGAGACTCTCAAAGGCACCAAGATCACTGAGGCTCTCTGGAGGGCTTTTCAGACCCTTAAAAAAGAGAGAGAAAGAAAGAGACAAATACAATTTAATTGTGATAAAGAACTGTGAAAAGAGAACACACCTAGTGAAACAGACATGACAGTTTTAAAATGAGATTTTCCTGCATCAAAGTACAGAGAATATACATTCTAAGAACAATTGTTACTTAACACATGTGGTCTGCTATGAAATTGAGTAAGGATGTTTCTGGAATACTTTAAATAAAAGAGTATTAAGTGGCTCTGCCAGCAGAGAAGCAGAAGTCTATCTTAACCACAACTTTAAAACAACCACAAGAAAGGAAACATTGCAAAGCCTTCTGAATACATACTTTTATTTAAATCATTAACTAATTTACCTTGAAAAAAGGATCCAATCAAGCCATAGTGTTATGACTTACAAATAAAAAATACACTAACCAACTAATCCAGTTCAACCCTTTAAAAAATACTATTTAAGACATAAGTAAGCCCTTCACTAACCCTGTTTCTCAGCCATATGGTCAGTTCACACTGCCTAAGAGACGACTTAAACACATGTCTCACTGCTCTCTAGCCATTCTTCAGCACTGTGGTACCTTGTGCCTTCTTTATACACAGCAACGGAAGGATTCTGAAAGCCTTAAAGACACCAGGGAAAATCAGGAAGACAGAAAGAACTCAGCATCTAAACTCCTTTTCAAAGCCCCATCTTTAAAATATGCTATTTAAAGAACTGACATTAGCCAGGCGTGGTGGCACACACCTTTAATCCCAGCACTTGGGAGGCAGAGGCAGGTGGATCTTTGTGAGTTCAAGGCCAGCCTGGTCTACAGAGTGAGTTCCAGAACAGCCGGGGTTACACAGAGAAACCGTCTCAAAAAAAAAAAAAAAACAAAAACAAAACAACAACAAAAAAAGAACTGACATTAATCTGTAGGCAAAAGCAGCAGCTAGTACATAATTTTGAGGAGGGATTTAAAACATACCCTTGCCCTTTAGGTGCCTCAAACTGATCCTTTAGGGTCATTAATATTTATATATATTTCACCAAAATATATAGCATGCTTCTGTCAGTTATTTCTGATGTAGACTTTGTTCTCTGTAAGATGTAGAGGTACATACCTTTCTCCCTATGACATAGCACATCTACAAGTTCGGAATGGTATTTTTTTGGCCATTATTCCCAGATTATCCAGCTCACTCTTCCTTCTTTCCTGTTATCACTTTCCCTTCCTATCTCCAAGAAATATAAAACCAACACACCACCAGCCTCAGAATTATCTCTTCTTAGGAGTCTTCTTAAAGCTCTGTTTCAAGGCACACAGTACTTCCCAGCACAACTAAGGATTGGGTCCACTAATATTACCCACGCAAGTTCCCAGGGCCCTGCCATGCACCTAATGAGTATGCACGTCTAGACAGGGGTCAGGAATTCGAATTTTAACTAGCACCTCCAGTGACTCAGAGGATAGTTAGTGCTTCAGAAACACAGCTAGAAATTTTCAAAACAATCTCTCAGCCAAATCAGTGGGTTTTAAATATAAAGTGCACATACTTCTTTCACACATTCTCAAGGAAAGGAGAAAGCAAATGTTATTTGCCTCAATTGCCCAATGGGTAGCAAAGTTCCCAAACAAAACAAACATGAAAAATTTAAAAAGGAAACTCCTGGGTAGAATTTATTGCTCAGCTCCAATCTCCCACTCCTCAACATTCTGTTCTCACGGGAGCATGCAACCAACTGACAGGCTGCAGTTTCCAGGAACACTTACTGGGATAAAGTCTACTGCAGTCTAACATGTCTTGCAATAGAGTATGTGCTGGATTTTGTTGCAAGCTTTGGATTATTTGTCCTATCCTAAGTTTCTCACCAGCAACTCATATGAAGGCACAGCATCAAAATGGCAAGGCAGACTTAGACAACTAAACTGCAACACACACACACACACACACACACACACACACATATAGGAAAATAAAACTTTGTAATTTAATTCAAATAATACTATTACTTAAACGCTATTACAATGTGTAATTAGCATGTCTTTAAACATGTTTTAAAGGTATAACTAATCTGACAGAAATTCTGGAATTAATATAGCATGTCTATTTTCTCTTCCTTAAATGCCAGAATGTAAGTGTAATGTAAACCAGTATCAAGAAAAAGGTTTCACCTCTAAATTACTACACAATTATCAACAGGAAGCATGACAGCTTTCTGCCAAATGTACAAAATAAGGATAATAAAAGTTGGAAGCCCCATGTCAGGAGCCAGGAGGGAGTGGACTGCAGAACAGACTTCCTGGTTTGTACCCTGACTCTCCTGAGGTCTTGCACAACCTACCGAGACTTCCTGTGTGATATACCCAAGCATGGTGCTAACCGAGGCTTATGAAGAATGTTATGAAGAATGAAAGAAACAGCTCCTATGAGGAACCAAAGCAGAACCTGCTGCCTTGCAAATACCTCGAGTTTAACCCTTATACTTAGAATTTTTAGGATCACAGAAAAAATTGTTTTTCTTTTAACAAAATAGAAATAAAGAAAAAATAAGGACCTAAATGTCTGTAAGTATATCTGACACTCCACTGTAATGGTTGTTAACCCTTTCATTATCCGTTTTTTAAGTTCTTACTAAAAATGAAATCAGTTTTCTGCTATTTTGATCTAAGGCACAAATCCCATTACTGTTAACTGTGGTGTTCTGTTTTTTATTAAAAAAAAATGCTATTATCATTGTCCACTATCTGATATTCTTTTCTAATTTTTTTTATAATTTCTCCCAATTTAAATTTATATAAAATTCAGCATCAATAAAGCTGTCTTTGCACTTTCTTTGTACAAATCAGATCAACAATAAAGACATTTCCAATACAGCTATATAAACTTTCTGTTCTTCTTATGAGAGTAACAATTTATGTCGTAGGACAAAAAGGACATAGGCAACTATTTGCCCTTCTTTCTCTTCTTAGCAAGACTCGAATGTTTATAATGTGTCTCCATCTTTCTCCCAAACATAGTTCTCTTGAGCCCACCCTAGCTAGAATTTCTTCCTCACTACTTCATAAGAAATGCTCTTCCCAGGGCTGGAGAGATGGCTCAGTGGTTAAGAGCACTGGCTGTTCTTCCAGAGGACCCGAGTTCAATTCCCAGGATCCACATGGCAGCTCACAACTGTCTGTAACTCCAGTTCCAGGGGATCTGACACCCTCACAGAGACATGAATACACAGAAAACACCAATGACCATAAAAATAAAAATTAAATAAATTTGCATAATATAAGATAAAAATAAGAAAGTCTTTTTTAAAAACAAAGGAAGAGAAAGAGAGAAAGGAGGAAGGATGAGGAAGGGAGAGGGGAGAGAGGAGGGGGAGAGGAGGGAGGGAGGGAGGGAGAGCTGTTTTTAGATCCCTGATGGCTCCTAAGGCCCCTAGGGTTCAGTCCCAAAGCTAACTCCCAAATCTTACCTGGTCGATCTATAATATCTTTCAAATCCTTGGTTTTAATGTTTTTCTCTATCCAAATTCATTCAGTAAGTATTTATTAAGCATCTCCTATATACTGGTGGTCATTCAGGTTGCTACAGACTTTATCAGTCACTGACAGCTCCTTCATAATCGATTTTGCAGAATTCATCTCTTAATATTAAATGAAAAAAAGCAGTTTGGACTTTTCATGTATCTACAGTCACTCCGCTTGATTTCACCCAATGCTGTCTCTCCATCTGTCTGTTTTTGTCAGCTATAGACTGGTAACTCCTGAAGGTTTATTTATGCCTCGGATTCCTGCCCATAAACTCAGACACATTTCTTATTTCTCTATTTAAATATCTAAGCAGCCTTCATATAAACAAGTCTAAAAGTCTCTTCCCTCAAATCATTTCCTCCATCTCAGAAAGTGCCACTTCCATTCTTCTAACTATAGGCACTAAACCAACGTGGGCCATCCTTGACATTCTACACAACACATGGGGAACTTTTCCTAGCTCTACATTTACAACAGATCTACAATCCACCCTCTGCTATGCACGCCCACCACTAGCACCCTGGGTAAGGGCCACACTAGTTACCACCTGGGTCACTGCAGTAGCCTCTGTGGTCTCTCTATTCTTGCTCTTTTTCCTTCTACAGTCTATTACTAAAACGGGTCAAAATGACCTTCCTGGAGTGCTCTATATGGCCTCTCTATCTGTCATGTCATTCAGAATAAAAGTCATGGTATTACTATGACCTGTAATGTTCAGTGTGATCCTGCTTCCTACCTCCAGGGCTATGTTCCAATCCTCACCTCATCTCCTAAGGCTTACTCTGCCTACATAGGACCACAACAGTTCCTGCCTCAGGGCATCTGGATTTGTACCTCTGCTGGTATCTGCTCCCCTAGTTCACTTCCTCACTTCTCTCAGGTCTTTTGCATTATCTTCCCACTGAGGTTTTTATGACCACCCTGTATCTAAAGATATAATGATATCTTTAGAGACAAATATCTAAATCAAAAATAAAAATTATGTCTAACTGTATCTAAAGATATAACTGTCAAAACGCCCAGGCCTCCTTATCTTCTTTTCCTCAAATATTCCTTGTGTGCTTTAGCACTTGTGCATTCTATTCACTGCTGCCTCTCCCAAACCTGGAATACTGCCTGGCCCATAAGGGTCAATTCAATTTTCTGACTGAACTCAAAGAACAGAGGCCAGATAACAGGCAATGATGAGTAATGGATCTCATCTAAATAAGGCCAGCTCACAAAATGCATCCTTCCCTGTGAATCTTTTGCAAAGAAAGATCAAAACGGCCAGAGAGAGAGAGAACACAAATAAAATTAAAATCTCACAGACCACAATTTCATCTCTCTTTAATATGCATTAACATATTGCTCAAATATGTAGAAATTAAGCCTTACACATACATAATTAGGAAGGCCACACATTTACATAAACCCCCTTTACCTCACGTTTTATATAGTATAGCTCCAGTTTCTTGTATATGTTCTGAAGATTATTTTCCTCTCCAATTAAACAGAGATATAACCTACTACAATTCAAAATTCAATAAACTGACTGGGGCTTAATAGCACTTTCTGCACAGTCTGTATTACATTTACAAACATCATAAATATATTATAACCAGTTATCTGGAACTTTTTTGGTTCTACTCTCATACTCATTTCATAAGGCAAAGTCCAAAACCAAAACAATCAAATCACCAAAGCTACTTGTAGACCTAAGGTAACACAGGCACCAAATGAAAGAGAGCACCAACCTTAGGAACTAAAAGTCCAAATGCAGCAGCCCCAAGGCAGTTTAAAAGTGGTATAACAGACAAATGACCAGATTGCTTAACAGGCAAGACCAAGCAGACAGAAAGCAAAACAGAACGCAATCATCTAGCACGTGAGTGACTGCAAGTGCAGCTCCTAGTTTGTCTGCTTTATCTCCTCCTACCTCAGGATGGAGTAGGCTCCAAACTTGATTCTCAAGTTAGAAGCAGCACGAAGTACAGCACCAGAATTCAAAAAATGTGAAGGATTGCTAAATGCCTCTACTCACCTGCTTGTCTTTATGTTTTATTGTTTACACAACATTTTTCTTACTTCTTCACACCAATCATGTAACTTTGAAAAGGGGAAATTTTGAAAACCTTCATACAAGGATCATGTATGTATGTACTGTCTGTAAGAAATTATATGTAATTGTCTCATGATCGACAAAATTCTGAACTCTCAAACTTGAAAGAATTCATTTGCATTCCTGTTTTCTTTTGTGAAGAGAAAAACTACAAGTGAAACTTTAGAGAAAGGATTCTACCACCATTTCTAAGCCACACTAATTTAAAATTCATCTAAACTATGCTTGTTTCTTATTAAAATAAAGAAAAAATAGCAAATTCTAATTATATGCTACAGTCAAAACTAGGGTTTTTGAAGTAAAGTGATCAATAAATACCTAAAAAAATAAATTTCTGCAAGCTCTTGAAGGAAGTTGAGATGTAGTATTAGGAAATCCTAACGTACACGACACAGAGCAATCTTATTCGTGCATTATCATTATGGCAAAAATAAAACATAAAAAGATCATTGTTTTGCCAGAACAAGGATTTTTTTTAAAGTAGTAATACACAAAGAATGTTCACATACACTAGCTTACTGGTGACCTACACAGCGGCACTTTGAGATAGAAAGAACAGAAAAACAACTGTCATTCTCTTAGTCACACCCAGAAATCAGCCACAAGGTTTGGAGGGTTGTCCCCAACCACAACACTATAAATACTGTCTACAAATAGCCCTGTCCCTTCACCATGACACTTTTCGAGTCTTTTCTATTGCATAGACTCCACCTCCTTTCCCAGAGCACCTATTGGCAAACTGCCACCAGTCAGGATGAGGAGAACGCTGCAAAGCAGCTTAGACAGTCCCGGAAAGGAAGCAAAAGCAAAGGAGCCGAGACAAACACAGCCCAACTCCCTGGGTGGCCTTGTCTAAATGAACATGTCTAGGAAGACAACACCCACAAAGAGTCGAGGTCGAATCTAGAAGGCTCGGGTGAGTTTTCCGGGGTACTACTTAGCTGCCCAAAACCCCTGACACCCGCTACCCTCAGTAACTTAAGCCTCCGCCCACCGCCGCCCTAGGACTGGGCTTCTCGGCTCCTTTCCCAGCCGAGAGGGACAAAGTCTTTGCTTCAGACAACAGGACTCACCTGCCGGGTCATAAGAGATTTTATTTTTTGCATGTCGAAGTCGAGAGACGATTGCCCTGCCTCAGAGAAGAAACAAATCACACAAGACCACCAGACAGCAGGCTACAACACAGGGAAGCCATAGTGAGTAGTCACGTGGAACTGCCCGCCTGGGTCAGCCTTCCTTTCCCTGAGTATGCTGGGAAATGTAGTCTTCCGGCTCCAGTCAAAGAACCAGGCCAGCCGGTGTACTACATTTCCGAAAAAGCAGCGCTTCAGAGGACTAAGAATCCTGCTGGTCCTAGGTCACCACCTAAACTTGGAAACGGCTTGGAGGAAGACCGAAACCTAAGACCTAGGTGGTCTGGCCATTGAGCTAAACAAACGGAGGAGACTGTATAGATAGTCCAATCTGACAAGACACCCTCTAGAAGTATGAGAGAAAGCATACCTGAGCTGGAGGGGCGAGTTACGAGATTGTGAGGCTGACCTCCAAAAAGAACACTCGGACAGGTGACCTAGTGGCTCTGGGTGTGCCCTAAGAACAGTGGGAGGCTCAAACCCTAAGATGCTCATTGCCAGTCTTAAGTTCTTCAGCCATGGCATTCTGCTTAATGGCTCTAGTAAAATCAAACGATTTAGTATAATCCCTACCTATCATTTTTCTACCTGCTTTAGCAAAGCAAGATCAAGACAAATGTGAGAGCACGTGTCACTTTAAGGTCTTGCTCTCATTATTAGTGGTACAGAGGAGAAAATAGCAGAGGCACTTTGGTGACTCAATTTTAAAAGTATTTCAAATTATGACACTGTCGGAGGTAGCCAACCCAGAGCTAATAATAATAGGTAACAATGAAAATTTACGAATTAAGAGGAACTCTGTTAATGTGTAGGAAACTACTTCATGCGTATGACCTCATATATCTGCATGAGCATCTTTTTCTCTTATTACAAATTTTTTCATACAATATTTTCTGATCAGGTTTCTCCTCCCCTAATTCATCCTATATCTGCCCCAGCCACCCAACTCCACGCACTTTCTTTTTCTCTCTAGAAAACAAAATATACAAAAAAAAACCCACAAGAAACACACACACACCCATATGAATGAGCATCTTATGGAGTTACTATCATCTCCATATTAAAAATGATGAAACAGGTATGGAGAAATTAAGACACTTGCCTAAGATTGTTGCAGAGGTGTAAGCTGATTATTCAGATACTTAAACGCTCCATGTATTATGTTGAGGAGTGATGTCACCAGCGCCTTTAAACTACATTAGTTTCACATTTATTATAAAAATAAAACATAAGCTCTCTGAGAGTCCACAGTTGTCAACCTGGCTGTACAGAGGCTGGGACACTGCCACAGGGATCTACATATGCAATTGTCTCCTCCAGCGGTCCTCTCTTCCTGCAGATGTACTTCCTTTGGGGGCAAATGTAATTACAGTGTTGATTGCAATAATAAATGCTTTCCTTCCCCAGTTCGTCTTAGACACAACTATTAGTGTTGCCTTGAGTATTTTGTCAACTCTCCTCCATTGTTTTTCCTATTCATGAATAATTCTAGTAAGGGATCTGCCCTAAAGATTACAGATGCTTGAAATGTATGCAGTAGATGTTCGCTGTGTAAAATCAGCCTAATAATTTAAATGAACTAAACAGTAAGCCATGTGTGATTTGCAGCAATCCTGCCCTAACCCCCCCCCCCCCCCCCCCCCCCCCCCCCCCCCCGACCCCCTTATATTCCTGGAAATGCAATCATCATGGATGGAAACCGTTTTAGGTTAATCATTTTTAGTGCAACTATAACTAAGATCAGTAAACAGTGAGGAAATAAGACCTTTTTAACAGAAACACTTTGTGGATTATCAATTGGGTTAGGAGATACTGTGGTGAGACAACCTCACCCCATCTCCCAGCCCCAGACAGGATCTCATTATAAAACCAAGATTGGCTTCAAATTCAGAGATCTCCCTGCCTCTGCCTCTGTGTGATGTCATATGCCTGTATACTGAGAAAATCTCTTGGAACTATTTTAAAGAATTCTATCAGTTTGGCAGCACTTGAAGTTAAATTTGCTTGTATGACTTCAACATCCTGAATTCTGAATTTACAAATACTCTCACAAACAGTTACATTTACCAACTTACCACTAGAGGGCACTTGGTCAAGATATGCAGAACAAAAAACACTCAAGCACTACAAATATTTTAATGTCTACAATGACAGGAAAAAGCACAAGAATGTCTCATTCTGACATTTAAATTATTATTAAAACACACACCATTTCCTTCTGTCACAAAATGGATATTTTAACGTAAAACTATGAAAACACTGGAATTTTTATAAGTCCTTTAAACGCTGTATGTTTGACACTAGGAAAAACCCACTATACTGTCTTTGTTTCTCACATTTGTCGAGGATCATGGAGCACTCATAATGAACCATCCTTTGGTGTGAGGATGCTATAAAGGTCTTATTTAATAGGAATAATAGCTTGTGTTAAGACTGATCTAAATGGAGTAAAGGAGGCTGGTGTGGTATCTGTTTAAATCCTGTGTCTATTTCCAATTGAACGCTGCACCATCTGATAAGAAATTTTGCACGTGTTTCTTAGGGAACAGCTAAGGAGCAAAGAACTCAGGCTAAAGAGCACAGAGGAGTCATTTCTGGGGAAACAGGTTAAGAAAAGTGAGAAATGAGCTTGGGTGATTATTGTCAGCAACTACTGTTCGCTGTAGTCATGGATCTGAGAAGGAATGTATACATCCTAAGCAAATAAATTGAAGCGAATATGGTTAACACTGCAATAGATATGTGTGCAAGATTTAGAGAGTGTGGAGAAACTTGCAGTTGTTGCCTGGGTTTGAGGATGCTCCTGGCATATTTCTGAGGTATGGAACATTATAAAGCAGCTGACCTATATAAAGGATCCAGGTTTCCCAACAGCAGGGTCTTTGTCTTTAGACACTTCCTCAACAAGTTGGAAGCCTCCATGCAAAGAGTATTTCCAAAGATGGTTTCCGGAATAGCAAGTGTTCCTTTTTATATTTTTAATAACATTTGAACAGCAGTCTTCATTCAAAGGAGTTAAAATGAAAAAAAATCTATGCTTTCCTTCCTCTTCCCAAGACTGAATTTCTTCAGTGGGACTTCCCTGTTAAAAATTACTTGTGTTGGGAATTCTACCAGCTTTAGGTCAATATTTTCTATATATGTTCCATTTCATGCAGAAAACTTGAGCCAGAACCTTCTTAAAAATGATAGCTCACTTATAACTTACCAAATTAAATAAACGTTCTCAGACCACCTACTTCCACAACAATGCAAGGAGCTATGCTGGAGAGATGTAGCCAGAACACACAGGCAAGGTTTTTATGGGTTACTGGTTCATTTTCTCTATGCTTCATCTGAGAAAATCTGACCTCAGGTATTGTCTGCTGGCATATGCTATACATTGTAATTATGCACAATGCTTGTCTCAGCCCCACTTGAAAACATACCAGTGATTTGTTGTTTCAAAGAGTAAGATGAATCCATAGATCTGATAAAACTATCACGGTCATTTGTAATAGAAAAATATAGCACAGAAAAATAATACATTTAAAAATATCAGTGTTCTGTTTGGTTCTTTGGTACAGTCTTTACATCATAATTACTAACTTCATGAAGATGAATAGCTACTTACCAAATTCATGAAGTATTTCAATTTTCATAGAAAATATTTTTTCTAATTTCAAAATAATGGCATTAATTTTTCATAATAGGAAACCAGACCTTGGTTTTATTTATCATGAGGTCACCCAAAGAGATTGTATTCTTCCTCCTGATTATGAATAACTCAGTATAATTTATAAAGCTATACTGAAAAATTACTGAGAATCACTAAGATGCTATCCTGAAAGCCACAGCCCTGTGTTCTTGCAAAGCATATAACAGGTGTTCCTACTCCCTGTGTCCTTTGTATACACATTCATTCTGTATTCAAATCACAGAAGCAAGAGGCAGGATAGGGTCTGTTACCTCACTGCTAATTTCCCTAGCAAATAAACCAGCAGCTGCTGGTCCATGAACCAACTTGCCACTGAGAACAGGGCGCTGTATGCATGGGGCAGGATGCTTTCATGGAGCCCCTCAGCAGCACGGCTGGAACCTTTCTTTGCAAAATATACCTTCTTCTTATAGGTAAGGCCCTGTATGAACTGGCTTTTAGGTATTTGGGGTTTAAGTTGTGGGATTTTGTTGGCTTTCCTTGAGGCTTATTTTTTGTAGGCATAAGGTAAATATTTGCTTTGGGCTGTAGATTTTCTTAGATATTGAAGAACAGGTCAGAACCTTTTAACAATAACACACTGTTCTAGCAAAGACATGGGAACATGTAGGAGAAATGAGGTTCAAGAAATGATGGTTTTTGTTTCCTTGGAGCAACAGCTATTGTCCATGGGACTTGCTAAGAAAGTTAAGGCATCATATAAAGCTCCCAAGTCTCTTCTTTTCCCAAGGCTTACCGATAAGCTCAGTAATCTTTAGTAGTGAATGTTTTAATTGGCAAACGTTCTGACAATGCATTAAACTAAAGCACAGAATTAAATTCAAAACAACTCATAGGACTGGCTTTCTTTTAATTGAAGGTATTGCTTAAACTAAAGGTAACATACAAGCTGTTGGTTCTTCTTTACTATAAATGTTGGAAAATGTGAAGCTCTAGCTAAACTGACAAGTGAGAGAAATGTGTTTAAAAAGATCAGTGCTCCAAAATGCCTCTAGCTTTCCTCTTTGTCAACAACTAGTCCTTTTTTGTTTTTGCTGTATCTTAATATTTTTCTCTCATTTTCTTTTGTTGTGGACTTTGTCCTCCTGTATCATCACATGTTTTAATCCATTAATATTCTTTTCATCAAATGTCCCACTTTTTATCCTTTCTATTTTAGGTCTTAAAAGTCAAGTTAGTTTCTTGTTTTGTTTACATTCATCTGATAGAGGTTTAAAGGGAGCTTTATTCTTTAAAGAATAACTTAGATATATAAATCAATTTGAACTTTGGACTTTGAGGGGTTATTTAAAGCCTTACTTCCACTAATATATTTTGTTAGTTCTCTTTATAAACATGATTACTATTCACATTTGTATGTGATGCATATAAATCTCACTGACATAAAACTGCCCTCTGTAAATTTTTAAGGTGTCTGTTCCCCATAACTGTGGTTGTCTCAGATGCTATATAGTCATACTATCAAATTTAAACCTGTAATATGTTCTGTCTTCCAAAATTTTTATTAAAACATCTGTCACCATAATTTCAACATCATTCTTAGTTGTTAAATGATCGCCTATTTTGGTTTCTCATTTTTTTTCATTTTTACATATTGGGACTGCTACTTTTTCACAAATAATGTTTTTGTAATTGGCCTTAAGAGGAATCCAGGAAAAAATTCAGTTGAGAAATTTGACTAAAATAAAATTAAGATATACTTATGATTTCTCCCAAAAATAAAGTGGATATCAATAGACCAAGATCTCCCTCCTTATGAAAATTCACTTTTTCTGGAGATGGTGAGTCATAAAGGTCATGAGTAATATACAAGTCCTTTTGCTTTCAAAGCACTGAATTTTCTTTGTACCTTTAAAGATTTTAAAAAATAAGCTTCAACTGTATGGTTAAATAGTCTTTTCAAACTACAGATTCATAATTTCTATTTTTTTCTAACGATGCAAGAGTTTATTTTCAGTCAACAATAGCTGTGTTATGTTTGCTAATACTGTGTGTGTTAATGGGGAAATAAATACCAACTATTTTGAGCTGCCATAGAGGTCACTTTGTAAAACTTAATGTTTATATTCAATACAGTAACCC
The DNA here is from genome assembly GCA_907164525.1 of Lophiomys imhausi. NCBI lineage: Eukaryota > Metazoa > Chordata > Mammalia > Rodentia > Muridae > Lophiomys > Lophiomys imhausi. The sequence goes on from CAJQZJ010032488.1 coordinate 3,639,728, forward strand.
TGCTCACAGGAGTCCTTTGTTGCTGGAACACAGATAATTTTTACAGTGTAGTTTCATTTTTACCTTAACTTTATATCCTTTTCATAGGTACTGTTGTTCCATATCTTAAGAAATGTCTAAAATGAAGTCATTGCTGTAATTTTGTCTGCCAGATTATGAGTGGTATTTTCAATGTCTCTCGGAGTTGCTGTTAGTGCCTTAAAGGCAGAGGTCTTAACAGTTCTCTTACAACTCAGGAAGTTGTATTAGTCAATCTAGAAAAACCAAAATTTTCATTTATGTGCAAATAATTGGAGTATCAAAAGACAATTAAAGTTTCATTAATATTTCAGTCATTTACTTTCTTGAGGTTTCTCTGCTCATACAGAGAGAGGCCGTAAAAGCTTTAGTATTTTATGTTCTCTCATGCAACTAGTAAAGCACTTAAAATTTGTCAAAGTGAACATTATTTTTCTTATTTAGTAAACTACTGTGTTTGAAAGCATGAGTTTGTTACATCTATGGCAAGAAACGCATCCATAGAAAGAATATGTGCTTCCAAACTGAGCAGGAAACATAATGTTAACTGTTTATTCTCTGGAGCTCACAATGGTTGCATCACATCAGTGGATACAGTCCTTTCCTAATAAGAAGATTTTAGGTGCTGATATAAGGAAATTCATTCCTTGCTGGCATTTGTTACCTATAAATTGTCTCATAAAAATAACATAGGCACTGGGGGTGGTGGCCCACACCTTTAACACCAGCACTTGGAAGCACTTGGTAAGCCTATCTTTGTGATTTCTAGGCCAGTCTGGTCTAAATGCCAGCCACGATATCACAGTAAAAGTCTATATCTAATAATAAAATAATATTAATAATTAATAATAATGACATAGGCAGTCTCCAGGAAAACAACTATTGTAACAGCTGAACTATCTCTAACTAAGATATGCATTAAACACACAAACACACAAACACACACACACACTTGCACACACATATTTAGTAAAGAATTTTTCATTTTATGTCAAAGTACTGAATATATTCAGAAACATGAAATATCTTTAGAAATATATTATTTATGTCATTAATATATGGTTCATTCTCTCATATAGCCCAATGAACTAGTTTTCCTCATTTATGGAGAGTGTAAATGCTATATAGATTTTATTACTTTCACTCACCTGTTGACGCACACCTCTGACCCCTGCATTCATTAGGCCGAAGAAGGGGAACCCTGAATTCCAGGCCAGCAAAAGCATTTTAGTGAGACCCATTTAGAAACCTCTGTCTCAAAATAAATTTTTCTACTAAAGCAGTTTATTTTCTGGGGGGAATAGGACAGACAGGTTTTTGTTTTGTTTTGTTTTGTTTTGTTTTAGACAGAGTCTCACTGTGTAGCCCTCACTGACTTTGAACTTATTATGTGGCTCAGACTAGCCTCCATCTCCCAGAGCTCCACCTGTCTCTTCTTCCCAAGTGCTAGGATAAAAGTTGTGTGTCACCATTCCAGATCTATGAAAGTAACTTTATTTGTCTCCAGACTGCAGTATTCGTGTCATATTTAGTGTCTTTCGAAAAAAAGTTTTCTCCTCATAACTTATTTAGGGTCTCTAAATTATCCTGCTCATAGCTGAGAGCCAACATTTGAATCAAGATTCAAAAGTTAATAACATCTCCAGTCTACTGATAATGCACCCTACAGTAATGCAGTACCTAGCAACCATTTCCAGCATAGTAATGGCATCTCATCCAGTCTTTTCTGACTACAATTATATAGACTAAATTATAGAAAGACAGAAGAGCAGGAACCTCTTTAGCAACTTCCCCAAATGAGAAAAGCAGATTGGCTAAAATTATATCCAAGCTTCCTATATCCCCATTTCAGTCTAGCAGGAATGCCTAGGCAAAGCTGGGAAATGTCTTAAACGCCCCAGTAAGTATCTGACAAGGCTGCTCTGTGCCAAAGGCAACCACCTCACTCTCGGTCAGCAGCCATGCAGCTCTTCTCAGAGCAGTCTCATGGCAATGATGTTATTCCCACCATACCCCTTGATTGCATGGTAACAAACACAGAATTGCCAATTTGTTAGAGCACAACCAGGTATTGACAACTTAGTATGTGAACTAAATGCTGAGATTCACTATTTCAAAATCCTTTGCACCCTTCCTCTTAAAATGTAAGTAGTGGCTACCCTGAGAAAAGTACCTCAGAATACCAAGCAGCTGAATAATAGATATCAGAGAGGGGCTATGGCTTCATCTAGTATTATCATCTTTTCACACACAAGGCAATGAGCAGAGACTTAAAATGACCTGCTTACCTAAAACCACATTTAGTGACTAAACACTACTTTAAGACAAGTATGTGTCCTTTGCTAAGACTTCACATTTCCAACTTTAGCAAAATGTCAGATCAAATATTCTCTGCAAGTTTAGAAAATGCAGGTGATCCTGGCCACCTTCATTTCAGTGCAGTTTTGCAAGTGATATGAATTACTGGTGAACATGGTTTCAAGGGAGTCTAAGATCAGACATGAACCCAGATACATGCCTAGTAGAGATTTTCATACGCAGGGAAAAAAAGAACATAGCAACACAATAGATACAGTGAAAGTTGTTTTTCATACCTTAAGATAGAAATAATGATCTAAAAAGTAGTTTTTATGTATTGCTTATCAAGAAACTCTGTGTCTCTAATTTCAGTTAAAGGCATAGAGGTGCATTTTTATTTGTTCAGAAAACACATGTTTGAGGATGGGCCTGCTCTTGTTCCAGCTCCTAAAGCCCAGTGTCTTTATAACTGCCTGACGGTGGGAGCATCTCCCATTTCTGAGTCTCTGCTTCACCTACCTTAGACATCACTAGTTTTAAGACATTGATTTCCTAACCATCTTCCTCATTCCTTCTACAGTTTCTTCACAGATTCCACTACTCTTTTGCCGCAAGCAATTCCACTTTCTAGATATCCCAGCATTCATTTCCCTCTTTTATTTTAATCTCTCAAATTAGGAAAACTCCAAACTTAACACTCTTGTACTTGTCCATACAGAAACAAATCATGGACCTTGTAATACCTTTGACATGGATGAACTAAAGTGAAAGTGCGGTACGTGTGTACCCCAAGTACATGTAAAGGCCTGGGAGCCCGACTGCACTGAATGTCACAAATTTCCACTCTGGGAAACAGAGACACTTACTGTTGGTAGAACTTGATTCCTCATGGGATAGGAGCAACATGCTCGAGCTTCTCCCTGGAAATGACCATGAAAGACGAACAGACCTTTGTGCCTTTTCCTTCTTTATTCCAAATGCCCACATTAGTTGATTTAGGTGAGGCTTAACACCCCCCCCCACATTTTCTGGAAACAATGAAAAGGGAAAGCAGTTGAATAGGGCGAACATTCTATGCGTGTAAGAAAAGTGAAATGAAGAAAATCTTTGGATTGGCCCCAGTCACTGTCTTCTCCCACCTACTCGGTGTCATTCCACTTCCATCTGTCACCCCTCTGCTTTACCGTTTCCGTTCGTGGTTCATCCACAGTGCCTATGAACGTAATTTAATATTCTACTACCCTACCCAGCCTCCACCCTGTTTCTGTCATGGAGATTCCAACAAGATTACTCAACGCATCTACGCTTACTGTCTTAACCTCCTATGCCATTCTTTCTAAAAATTGTTTCAGTGTGTGTGTGTGTGTGTGTGTGTGTGTGTGTGTGTGTGTGTGTGCGCGCGCATACACTCACACATGCTCACACTACCTTCAGTGTGACAGTCGGTCAGAGGACAACATGAAGTAGGGAGTTCGTTTTTTCTTTTTCTACTATATGAGTCCTGGGGACCGAACTCAGTTGTCAGGCTTGGTGCCAAGAACCTTGGTCCATGTCACTGGCCCTGTGCCATTGTTTTTTTTCTTGATGTTCAAAATAGTCAACATTTAAATCCCACACATTACTCTATTATTCCAAATGTTCCTCTGATGGTGATTTCATACCAACACCACCCACTTATAAAATGAATGGAAGAGCTTTCAGTTGGAGTTGTAAAAATATAGGGTAATATATTTTAAAACTTCAATGGGAAAATAAACAATTTTCCCATTGCAAATGGTAAATATGTTTTATTATTAATTATTATTTATTATTATTATTATTATTATTATTATTATTATTATAATATTGGGAAATCTACAGGTTCCAGAAGAAGCAACATGCAAACATAAGATATAGCTGTAACAATGGGCTCATGGGCCCAAACAACACAAGCACTGCCTAAGACTGCACATTAGGAAGAGCTCCATGCCTCACATCTATCCGGTACTCTAATTGTATCCTAAACTACCTTTAATGAGTTTAATAGTGAAAGCATGATCACTACATCCATTCAGCATTGCCTTTTGGGTGTCTAATGAGCACCTCAAAATGAGTATGCCCTAAATTGATGTTTGATTTCCTCACCCCCAAAACTAATAGTTCTCTGTCTCAGCCCCATGACCTACCTACTGGTTGCAACTCCACTATTCCAGGTGACTCAACTCAAGAATATGAAAGTACTCTTTATTCCTCATTGTACTATATATCCCATATATCCCACCCAGGAGTGCAGTAGCTCATCTTTTGGGTATCAGCAGCCTTCTTTTGTGTTGCTCACTTTACCATGGTTCAGCACACACACACACACACACACACACACACACACACACACACACACTGCCCACAAGTCTTGCCTGCTTTGTTGCAGTCACTTCCCATGACTTCTCAGTGTTCCTGTTTTTCTCTTTCTTTGGTCCATTCTCATCCCCACTAGTGTGAGACAAATAAGTCATTAGAAAAGTCGTGTTTCCTCCTGATAATAGAAATACAGTTGCACTTTCATTTCACATAGAGGAAAATTGCCAAAGGTTATGTGGTTTAAAATCTTGCCCCATTTGTCCTGCCTGTCACTGACCTCATATCGCTCTGTGCTTCTCCTTCTCCACTCTGCTCCATCTGAGCCTGTCTCTTGCTGTTCCTCAAACACCAGTCAGAGTCCTTTATGGATAAGGGATGACTGGTTTTAACTGAGTGTAGTTTACTATCACTTTTACTACGTCACTCGGAATTGGTGTGACTGACTAAAGAGAGGGAAACTTCCAAAAATGGACTATTGCGCTTTTTCAGAAGTCTTTACAAGAAATTTCTTGCAGGGAAGTAATCCCTTAATGTTTCAGGAGTTGAAATAGTTTCACCACAATATGACATTGATGTAGTCTAATTTCAAATGCGTTTAATGGTTTTATTGGACTTTAGAGCTCATAATCTTTCTTTTTTCTCCTTTCCCTATTATTCTGTAATGGTAGTAGATAATAACTTCTGCTTCTCGTTTTTAGCCTTGCCTTTAGAGAAGTCATGCGACCAGCACAGTCACTGGAAGGAGTCTTTCAAATGCAGAAGGTTTCAGAGACAAATATTTACCTCTGCCTGTAACTGGTACTAGAATCGCCAGTACTGAGAAGCTGTCTTCTTTGAAAGGGGATTACCATCTGACTGAGTTCTCTCTGCAACTGTACCTGTGTATTAATGAGATGTGGCTCAGGGTACTCAGAGTGTTCTTTGCCTTTGTAGCAGGTACTTGTCTGGGACTGAAGGTGAACGTGCCGTCACACACTGTTCATGGCATCAGGGGACAAGCCCTCTACCTCCCCGTGCACTATGGCTTCCACACTCCAGCATCTGACATCCAGATCATATGGCTGTTTGAAAGATCCCACACAATGCCCAAATACTTGCTAGGCTCGGTGAATAAGTCTGTGGTTCCCGACTTGGAATACCAGCACAAGTTCACCATGATGCCACCCAATGCCTCTCTGCTCATAAACCCGCTGCAGTTCACTGATGAGGGCAATTACATTGTGAAGGTCAACATCCAAGGAAACGGGACTCTATCCTCAAGTCAGAAGATACAAGTCACTGTTGACGGTGAGTCCCCTGTGACAGTATACAGGAGGTCGGGTTGGCAGAGGCTGAGGATTTCAAGCTTCCCAGCCTTTATGGTCCTGGCTCTCGAAACTCAGGGTGAACTAATGAATCCTCGAAGCCTCCCTAATGTCATTACCTATCCTGTAAGACTTTCTGAGATGTAATTATATATGTGTATAAGAGAAGGTGCCCAGGACAGAGCAACAGATCTTCAAACAACAAGTAAAACTTACTGTTTTCTTAGGACTTGCTAAAGAGTAACATAAGGACATTTTTTTATTTTCTCATTTGTAGGCTATCTATTGGGACAGTCCCTATTTTTAATCACACTAAGAGAGTTATTTGGTACAATGCTTAAGGGAAGATGAGCCAAGGACTCTATGTAAGGATGATAGAAGTTTTTGGAAACGTTCTTTGAGGGAGATTGGATTTAGCTAACTTCCAGGCATTTGTTTTTTTTCTTACTAAGATTTTAAGTGCCACCCCTTGAATATACTATGGACAAAATTCAACTTCTTATTTTTCTGTCTACTCTTCATTTTGCAATATGTCTCATTTTAATAAATATTAAGTTGATTCTATTTCTTCCTCAGGCCAAAGCTTTGCATACATCAGTCACTGACCACCCTGTCTTCTCATGATGTGCAACTAGTCTGCAAGAAAACCTCATTGGCTGACTTTAAAAACAGAGTCCAGCTGCTCTCATTCCACCTTCCCCACTGTCTTGCTCACACACTCTTCACTCCACGTAGATGGCTTATATCCCTAATATCATTTCCTGGTTTTCTTTTAGGCATGCTCTCAATTGTCATATCTGTGAAGTCTTTCCTAGCCACTCTACATTCTATCTAAAAATATCATTAGTCCCAAACAACATACACACACACATGCACACGCACACGCACACGCACACCCATGCACACGCACACGCACACAAATGCACACGTGCACACTAACATGCACATGCACATACGCACACAGTGTTCACTGACTTCAATTCTGCCTTTCTCTTTGTACACTGAACTTGCCATCACTTGTTCATAGTATCTGTGTTTAACTTTTATTGGTTCTCTTCCATGACTGGAACATGATGCCTATGGGAGGAGGGACATTTTCTGTTCTTGCTGCTTTCTTCTCTGTTTCAGAACTGTGCTGACCATAACAGACTCCATATTTCATATGGAGTAAGGACAGATAGAAGAGGCTGCAGGGAACAAAGACAACAGTTGGGGATCAGAGGCCTGCAAAGCAATCATAGGAAAAGTGAAAAAATACCTCACAGGAATTTTCATAAAGTTTTTTTGCAACAGTTTTTCACACAAGTTATAATAGAACAGCCCTTACACAAAGTTACAATTTTAACTTTGGATTTGTTTAGGGAAAGGAACCAAAACCATGTGGTAAAGTCGTAACAGGCTTTAAGGATCTAAGCAAAAACCTTTCAAAAGGGGAACTTCAGGTTGTTCTGGGCAAGTGTATGAATGACTCTCCTCATACAAGACTGCTACCATGTGGCTAGTTATCTCATACTATCTATATTCCACACAGAGATGCCTGGGATGTGCTTCAAATATGAACAATGTACACAATTAATTTTTCTTTTAATGACATAGTAACATACACAAGATGTTATTGCAAACACTTTGGTCTTGTCAGGGAAGACAAAGGACTGAATTAAATGAACATACCAGTAAATGACATCCATTTTGAAAACTGCCAGATGTCCCCAAGGGAGTTATTCCGCTCCCTTCAAAGTCGCTTTCAACCTCACTTTTCCTTATCTTTCATTTGTTTCTAAGTCCCCCGGGCTGGAGAAGTTGGTCCGTTTGTGCCCTGATGCACAGTTTCCATCGTAAGAAAATGTAACACTAATACACGATAAATTTGCCTGAGGAAGAAGCATCAAACTCAACAGGACGCATGATGGGAAATCAAAGCTTAAAGTGCTGGTTCCAATCATAGGTTGCCAGTTGTTACCTTAGCCTCTCTGTGTTCTGTGAGCTCACACAGATAGAGACTATTAAATGCCCATTTTTCCAACATGCAAGAAAAGAACCCTGACGAGTGGAAAGCCCTCTTCTCTTTGCCAATGAAGGATGCATAACTCTGGACAAGTAACTATTTTCTTATGTCTTTTATCTATTTATTTATTCCCATGTGTGTGAGTGTATGTGTTCATGCACATACCACAGAGCGCATCTGAAAGTCAGAAGAAAACTTGCCGGAGTCGTTTTGCTACTTCCACCACGTGGGATCTGGAGATCAAACTCAGGCCTGACACCAAGCACCTTTACCACTGAACCATCTCACTGGTCCACAGGGCACTATATCGTCAGAGTAAAGAACTCTGAACATTGGTGACATTTGCTGAAATGATAGTGAATTCATATGTATTTTCCAACATTTCTTCTTTTCATTCTTTTTTCTTTTTCTTTTCTTTCTTTTTTATTTTTTGAGACAGGGTTTCTTTGTAGAGCCCTGGCTGTCCTAGAATTAGCTCTGTAGCCCATGCTGGTGCCAAACTCACAGAGATCCACCGGCTTCTCTGCCCACAGCTGCTGGTATTAAAGGCAAAGCATGTACCTCCACTGCCTTGCTGTAATTACAAATCTTATCCATGTACTTAGAGCTAAAAGCCAGTGAAGAAACATGTGTGCTCTTCTATATGTATCCATTTGCCTTCTGTGGCCACATTTATGAAATAAAATTAGTTTTCGTCTCTTAACTTTTTAACAGGAACTTGCATTGTGTTTGTCTTTTATATTTAAAACTTAATAAAATCCCAATGATATACCGTGCCCTAGTGTCAAATAGACTCAGTGTTGATCGAAATGTAGACTTTGGCTTGTCAAAGAAATTGTGTGTATGACATTGTCTAAAAATGTCCCTACACATATCCAAAGTTATACCATGCGCGAGATATATAATTTAATTTTCAGTTGGTAGATAAAAATTTGAAATTGCCACATTTCTTCTTGCCAGATGATTTTGGTACATTGCACATCAAGAAATGTACTGTATACATTTTGCCTGTGAGTATGGCTTCGTGGAGGATAAGCATTTGCCTAACATGCGAGAGCTCTTAGGTTCAGAGAGAGAGAAGCTTTGGAGGTAGAGAAAGCAGGACAAACTGGAAAGTGGAGCTCTGAGCTTGCATGAAAAGTAAGTAGATTAATTGGCGATACTTGAAGAGTTAGTTCTAGAATTTGGTTAGTTCTGCCAGTATAAATATACTTCATACTTTACCACTTCAAAATTTCTGTGACCCTTTAATGTCCTCTTTAATTATTACCCAAGCTGTCTACATTTACAAGACATTAAAATGCTAGGATCATTTCTCCAGGACTCAATATTGGAAAGCCTTCTTAGAGTTTTATTATAGCTGTATGGATGAAAGGAAAATTATTTCTGTGTTCTTGATATTGCAGACCCTGTTACGAAGCCAATGGTTCAGTCCTATCCTACTTCTGGGGCTGTAGAGTATGTGGGCAACATTACCTTGACCTGCCAAGTGGAAGGAGGTACCAGGCTGGCTTACCAGTGGCGAAAAAATGGGAAGCCTGTTCGCATCAACTCCAGCCACTCCTTTTCTCCCCAAAACAACACCCTTTGGATTGTTCCAGTGACAAAGGAGGACATAGGGAACTACAGCTGCCTCGTGTCAAACCCTGTCAGTGAGATGGAAAGTGATATCATTATGCCCACCATATACTGTAAGTGCCTTGTTTTCATCTTCTCTTGGGTCTGTATTTATGGTAAGTTCTCACAAGCACAGGCATGGACAACAGCATTGCCAGATCTCATTTGGTCTTTAACCGTGTTCCGGCTCAGGACTTGCTACAGTCACATCACTTAGGTTCAAATTGTGAGTCACAACCCCTTTGTGGGCTCAAATGACCCTTTTACAGGGGTCACCTAAGACCATTGGAAATGCAGATATTTACATTACGATTCATAATTGTGGCAAAATTACAGTTATGATGTAGCTACAAGAATAATTTTATTCTTTTTGGTTGGGGGTCACCACAACATGAGGAACTGTATTAAAGGGTGGCAGCATTGAGAAAGTTGAGGACCAGTGCCCTGGGCATTGTCTGGTCAGGAAATAAACCAACTCACACCTCCTTATTTTTTGAAAATCATGACAACCTTATTTTTTGAAGATCAAGTTGGAACATTAATTGGAAGGCAGTCAGAGTGAAATCTGTGATTCTAACCATTGGATGATCCCATGCGTAGTAGAAGTCTCAATCCCAAGAATCCAGTACCAGAGAGAGGTGCTGACTCATTCATGACCCAGAAGGAAGTGGAAATGATGGGGTCCCCTGAATACGATGTGCTCTTCACAGATGGCCCGGAAAAGGAGCATCCCTGGGTTCTTTGCGAAAATGTGCCCTAAAGGACAAATGTTCCTCATGCCCATTTTCTCTCCACCATTTCTTCTCTTGATCTTAGCCAAAGGCCAAGAAGTGATTCTCCCTGCCATTTCTGAGAGAATGGCTTAGGAAACACCCTAGCTAGATGCTTAAGTGTTTCCACAAACAGATCAGTAGTTTCTTTTAAATTTTCATCCTCTTCAATTGTTTTCACTGTTGACATTGAATCTCACACACAAATAAAATTTATCAAACTCTTCAATATGTATCATGTTAACATCACCACCCCAAGCAAGGGCCCTCCTTATCCTTATTCTGGTATTTTCTAGTCACTCAGGAGCCGTAGATGTTTAAATTTTATTTACTTATTTGTTTTTTATTGCTTAGCATGTGTGTGTGCATGTGCCTATGAATGTGCATGTGTATGAGCATATATATGCCTGTCAGTGTGCATGTGTAGATGCATGTGCATGTGTGTATGCACAAGCATGTGTGTGTGTGTGTGTGTGTGTGAGTGTGTGTGTGTGTGTGTGTGTGTGTGTGTGTTTAGGTGTGCATATGGTACAGTGTGCCTTGTGGAAGGCAGAGGACAACTTTCGAGAGTCAGTTCTTTCTTCCCACCTTGTAGGTCTTGGGAGATGAAAATCAAATTGTCAGTCTTGAAAGAAAGCTGCTTACCCACTGAGTCATCTCAACTACCCGATGATACTATGCTTAATAGTGTATACAAAGTCTAATGTAACATGGGGTTTGTCAGCTTCTTAGAAGAGTGACATTTGGGGACTGGATAACTTTGCTGTGGGGTGTGTCCTGGACAATTTGGGGTATTCAGAAGCTTCCCTGTCCTCCAGTAGTGCACACCAGCAGTAACAAATCTGTCTCTGAGCATTGTCATGCAACCACTGAGTGTGGGGCATTTTTTCTCAGCTGAAAGCCAACAGCCCACTTCTGTGGGAAGCCTTAGTGTAAGGTTGCTAAAGCAACCATGTGACTAAGAAAAGTGAGATGTGGCAAAGGAAAACATGTCCCCTGCGTGGCATGTGGGTAAAGCTTTCATCTTCTAACAGGAGAATTGAGCCTGGCACATGTATCTCCTTACTCATCAAACATATCTTCATAATAGTGGAAGAGGAACTAAACCTTGTACTTAGTGCTTACAAGTCCAATAGAGAGGAGTGAGCAATGGGGTTGATGGTGACCCATGTGACCTCAGTAAATCCCATGGTATTATTGAGCCTTGTTTATACAATGGAGATGTTTGTTACCTCAGTCTATTGCTTAGATTAAATGAGACATTGTCCAAGACAATAGACAAAGACACATGCAAGCAAGCACTCACTAAAGAGAAGATAGCTCTGCTGTCAACATACCTGTCATCAGCTGTTTCATATGTGTGCAACTACTTTCTTCACTAGGACCCTGGCAGAGTCCCCTCAAGGACATGTGTCAAAAATATCTTTAGAAAAAAACACCGGCATGTGAGTAAAATGTAGTCACACAGTCTCCTGCAGCCAGATAATGCTTGAAACAAAACTGATTGCCAGGCTTGAGGTAGGGAGGGGAGTTACTGGGGCCAGAAGGACAGGAATGATGGGAATGACACAGATATACATGGTAGCATTGCTTGAAAACAAGGCAAAAGTCAGGTGAGGGAAATAGAATTACTGGATCTTGAAACTGGACACAGACCCTGTTTTAATAGAAGAGAGAGGATACACATAATAAAATATATGGAGTAATAGCATGTATGGAGTCAAATGTCATGGCTGTCATTGAGATGTGTAACATGGAGCGTAGCACATAGGAGTGTGAACCGGCTAGGGTTCAAATCCTGACTTGGAAGGCTTATCTCTGGGTGCATCCCTTTCTTCATTCATTTAATGATGACCTTGGAAACCTACTTCATGTAGCAGTTGTGGGGACTGAGCTGTCACTGTATGTAAGGTGATAGAACACTTGACTGGCCCATAGTAAACACTGCAGAATGGTTTCCCAGTGATTCATTATACTGGTATTATCCCACATGAATACAAAGACTTGAAACATTACTTCTTACTAAAGATAAGACTCCTTTCATGAAGTGATGTTTGAGTGTATGTGTAACAGTGAGGATAGTTAAGCAAGTGGAAAGCCTGGAAAACCATCACATGCACAGAAGACATCAGGAGTCCAGACACAAAACGAAGTAAACGTATTTTTCAAGAACTGAAATAAATTGTTGTTTACATTTTGGGTTGCCTTGTTTGCTTGCTCGTTTGTTTTGGAGTCTCACTAAATCCCAGGTTGGCCTGGTACTAAATATGTAACCCAGGCTCCAGTTTAAGGCATCTTCTTGGGTCAGCCTCTTGTGTGCTGAGATTGCAGGCATGAACCACGGTGCCTGATCTGTATTTTATCATTACAAATTATTTTTATAGTTCAATTCATGACTATATTTTAAGAGATCTTAGGCAATCTTTTCAGATGGCATTGTGTGAATGCTTTGTCTGCCTTTGAAGCAAAGGTAACAGGCTGACAGAAAGTATAAGCCATGGCAGTGCTGCATAACTCATGTTGAATTTAGTGAACATTCAGATCAGTGCGACCCATTTGTATGTGTTCTTTTTTCCCTAGACTATTTATTATGATATGAATTAAAATTTCAGGGACAAGTAGCACAAATCCTAAGTATGTGAGCTATGCAAATAGAGTAAGAAGAAAATATGAACAGACAAACTGAGTGAAAACTAAGCCATGTCACCAGGATTTTCTTGGTGACAACTTTCTATCATATGATCTAGAAACACAACCTACACTCATTCTTGGTTTCTCTTGCTATCACTACTTTACCCCTGTTTTAGTACTTGTGTTTGTTTTGCTTCATTTTCTTGGTTTTAGGTAACAAGGTTCAAATAGCATAAAAGTTTCTCACTGACCTTCTATTGGTGTGGCATCAAGGTGTTTGTAGTTTTCTCATTCTCTGTACAATGGAAATATTTTCCTTGTCTAACACTATTCCCTGGTGCTACATTTCTATATAATTACTCTCCTCCTTCTAACATTATCTCCTACTGAAAGGCCCATCTGTCCTGGCCTGTTCCCACCTCTTCAGTGTCATTAAGAAATTCAATTCTCTGTCCAAAGACAGCATCCTTTACATGTCTGCCTCTGGTCCTCACTGTGTTAGGTCTTCCTTGACTCTTCTCCATGCGTAAGTACAATACAAATACAATACAAAAAAAAAGCTCTCCTAGGAACTTCACATTGCTTAATCATCTTTAACTTGATTGACTAAACTGGAATAGATTATTTTGTTCATGTACTGCTTCAGAGCCCACTTTTACTCCACAGCTCTGTAGTCAGGCAAAGATGAATTATCAAGCGACTGCTATATTCTAATATTCTCTCACATATAGCTACATCATGATTTAAAATTCCATCATGAATTATCTATTCTGTTTTCATTGTTACCATGACATTTTCTTCATGTAAATTCTTTTTATTGTTAGAAAACTTATGACAAAATCTATCAAGATTGATTGTATATTCACTGGGCCATGACATCATAGTCTGGTATTAGACTTGGTGGAATACAATGTCAAGTTACAAAAAGTCAGCAAATACCTACTTATGGTTTACAAAATGCAAATGCCTTCCAGCTCCAACTGTAAATAATAACCCAATAACCACTACATTTTGTGTGAAACACAT
>CAJQZJ010032488.1:3741364-3768993 GCA_907164525.1 Lophiomys imhausi
GTTTGTAGGCAGAAGCTGATCTTGCAGGCTTCACTGAGGTTCCTGCCGGGGCATTGTGTAGAGCTGAAGGGTCCCAGCGACATTGGATTGCAGTGGTGGTTGCAGGCCCCCGATGGAGACAGCTATTGAGGAAGTCTGCCAGGCAGAATCAACTGGGTCACTCGTCCTCCTTGGTGCCTGATTCTGCTCTCTGCTGAGGTTTCCGCTGTCCAGCTATCCCCGGGCTCCCCGAATGGATGCTTCGATTCTCCTGGAAAGATAAGAACAGAGCCCTGCCCCAATCCCAACCCTGGGACAATTACCCTCTTTTTTTTTGGGGGGGGGGGCTAGGTAATACTTCTCCTGAAGCAAATTTGGCCTTCCGACAACATACAAAGCGTTATCTTTCAATCCGGTTTAAAGAAGAAATCATTCTGTCACCTTGGAGCTAAACCAGCTCCAGGGTATATATTTTGAGATCCCAAAGGACAATCTGCCTGCATCGAGAAGGCCTTTTGTAAGTAGCCTCCAAATCTAGGTCCCTCCAAATCCCATGTGTGTGTCTCTGAACTCTAATTATTGGGATCAGAGACCTGTGTTTCCCATCTGAAGGGATCAAAGATGTGTTCCACCACTCCTGGATCGATGTCTTTCTCTATTTAGAGTTTGCCCTGCATCAGGCTAACCCTGAGCTCCAAGATCTGCCTGTTTCTGTCTCCAGTGTGCTGGGACCAAGGGTGTACTCTTCTTGAATGGTGGGACCAAGGGTGTGCACCCTCACCACCCCGCTCCGTATGACTCCAGAATACATAAGACCACCAACTCTACGGTGCTCCCCCCGTCTCAGCTGAAGTCAAAGGCATGGGCCAACACCACAATTCTCTTGTATTTTACCTTAGCTCCACATCTTCTCGACACCTGGAGGTCTGCAAAACCAGGCTGAACGGCTGTATCCTCTATTCCATTCACAGTGTTTCAGCCCTGCCACCTGCCTTTTTTTTTAGTTAATAAATTTATTTGTTTGTTGCTTCAGGTTACATCCTTATCATATTGTCCTCTTTTCCCGCTTCCCAGCCGCACCCTCCCATGGTCTACCCCCTGACCCTTCCGTCTCGTTCCTCTGGGGTGGAGTGTCCGTGCCTAACAGTCTCTCACCACAGATCAGGAGTCATATGAGGGCACCAGAGTCATATGTACGCACCCTTTCTAACCCATAGCATTTGCATGATATTATTGGCTTACTTATAATCACAGTTTGCTTCTTTTTCTCTGAATCAGTTTTGGAAGATTTTGTAGGACAGGAAATACGTCCATACCACTGAGCTTGGCCCACAGTAGCATCGGTCATTCCATGTGCTAAGTGTGCATTCCCAAATAGACATATTTAGTTAAGTTGTTCCAGTTGGTTTCTATGAGTCACACTCTAACTAGTCGATAAAGTCTGCTGTAAATTAAATCCCTTTTCTGATTTTATTTCTTCACTATGAAACCAGAGATTTAAAGAAGAATATGAATAAAAGTACTGCTAGAGAGACAACTCAGCAGTTAAGAGCACTTATTACTCTCACAAAAGAACTGAATTCAGTTCTCAACACCCACATCAGGTGGCCCACAGCCACCTAAGTTCATCACACAGAGAACTAATGACCTTCTCCCCACATTTCCCCATCTGTACTCACAAGCACACATGTTCTCTCTCTCTCTCTCTTTCTCTCTCTCTCTCACACATACATACATGCACATTCTCTCACACACATACATAATATTAAAAATAAATTTTAAAAAACTAAAATCAAACAGGCTTGCAGAGACCTCTACTCATACATTTATAAAGGAATAATTGAGGTATGTGTGTTTTGTGTGTGTGCGTGTGTGCACGTGCGTGTGTGCGTGTGTGTGTGTGTGTGTGTGTGTGTGTGTGTGTGTGTGCGAGAGAGAGAGAGTAGGCATGCCTAGCTAGGTTAGTGTGACTTCAAGCAACTGCCAAGGTCCACTCACCTCATCTTGGTGTTAGTAAAAGCTTAAGTGTAGAGTAAATACATTGCTCCTCACTCTCCATTGAACTCTTCCAATGCATGCATACATGCACACACATAATTCCCTCTCCCACCTTGTTACTGTAGGCATGCAAAGGGAAAAGGAGAAAAATTCAAAGCCGTCTCTTGTTTGAATTCACCCCATTTTTAGCCCCAGCTGAGACTGCTCTATTATTCCTTCTTGCCCTGTGAAGGCAGACTTTTCCCCACCTAGATTTTGGATCCCATCTCTCTTGTTGTCTTTTTTCCATTCTTTCATTTTTACTGTCTGTACTTCTCAACATGTTCTGGGTGCTTGCTCTTCTCCCTCCAAGATTGTTTTATTTTCATCCAACATCCTCCACATGACTATTTTGATTTGTCTTTCACAACTCCATCCTAGCATCACCTTCACGAGGAACTCTTCTCTGGCCACCCCCAGTACTTGCCTGATTGATGGCTTCCCTATGGCAGTATTTACCCTTTCTAGCCTCTTTCCAGTACAAGAAATGGCATCACAGAAGCTTATCCCCAAATATCTAGGAGCCAGAATAACTTCAAACAGCATTCCAGGCCTTGTAATTTGAAAGCTATCCATTGCCAATAAAATGAAACATGTGCTAAAAGGATATTTTATAACATATATGTACATATGTATGCTCTATTATAACATATATTATATGTAAATATGTGTGCTCTATATCTTCTTAAATGTAACAAAGCTATCCCATATTTCATGTTTCTTGTCATCAATAAGGCTGTGTACCCTGTCAGGGTTCTTACTGCCACTGAATCTGGAAGTGAACATAGACACACAAATATTCAATAAAATACTTGCAAACTGGATCCAAGAACACATCAAAAGTATCATACATCATGATCAAGTAGGCTTCATGCCAGGAATGCAGGGTGGTTCAACAAATGAAAATTCATTAACGTAATCCACCATGGAAACAAACTGAAAGAAAAAAAAAAAACACAGGATCATCTCACTAGATGGTGAAAAACATTTGACAAAATTCAACACCCCTTCATGCTAAAAGTCTTGGAGAGAGCTGGCATACAAGGACAATACCTAAAAATAATAAAAGCAATATACAACAAGCTGGTGGACAACATCAACCTAAATGGAGAGAAATGTAAAGTATTTCCCATAAAATCAGGGAATAGGCAAGGATGCCTACTCTCCCCATATCTCTTCAACATAATACTTGAAGTTCTACCCATAGCATTAAGACAACTGAAGGATATCAAGGGGATACAAATGGAAAGGAAGAAGTCAAAGTATCCCTATTTTGGGACAAATGATAGTATACATAAGTGACCCCAAAAATTCCACCAGAGAACTCCTACAACTGATAAACACCTTTAGCAAGGTTGCTGGATACAAAATTAATTGAAAAAATTGGTAGCTCTTCTTTACACAAAAGGTAAATGAGCTAAGAAAGAAATTATATAAACAACACTCTTCACAATAGCCACAAATAATATAAAATACCTGGGGGTAACTCTAACTGAGCAAGTGAAAGACCTGTATGACAAGAAGTCCTTGAAGAAAGAAATTGAAGAGGACATCAGAAGATGGAAAGATCTTTCATGCTTATGGATAGGTAGGATCAACATAATAAAAATGGCCATTCTACCAAAAGCAATATACACAGATTCAATGCAATTCCTATGAAAATACCAACACAATTCTTTACAGACCTTGAAAGAACAATTCTCAACTTCATATGGAAAAGCAAATCACCCAGAATAGCTAAACCAATCCTGTACAATAAAAAACATCTGGAAGTATCACCATCCTAGATTTCAAGCTATATTACAGAGAAATAGTAATAAAAACAACATGCCACTGGCATAAACACAGAACAGTTGATCAATGGAATCGAATTGAAGACCCAGAAACAAACCTACACACCTATGGTCACTTAATTTTTGACAAAGAAAAAAGAAAGCATCTTCAACAAATGGTGCTGGTCTAACTGGATGGCAACATGTAGAAGAAGGCAAATAGATCCATATTTATTACCTTGCACAAAACTTAAGTTCAAGTGGATCAAAGACCTTAACATGAAGTCCAGCACACTAATTCTAATAGAAGAGAAAATGGGGGAAAGCCTCGAATTGGTTGGCATAGGTGACAACTTCCTGAACACCAATAGCTCAGGCTCTAAGACCAACTATCAGTAATAAATGGGTCCTTATGAAATCAAAAAGCTTCTGTAAGGCAAAGGACACTGACATTAGAACAAAATGGCAGCCTACAGATTGGGAAAAGATTGTTACCAACCCCACATCTGACAGAGGACTAATATCCAAAATATAAAAAATAACTTAAGAAACTAAACACCAAGAAACCAAATAATCCAATCAAAAACGTAGTGCAGAGCTAAACTGAGAATTCACAAAAGAGGAAACTCTAATGACCAAGAGACACTTGAAGAAATGCTCAATATCCTTAATCATCAGAGAAATCATCAGAATCTATTTTTAAAAAACTGTAGTACTTTTACACAATGGAATACTACTCAGCTATCAGAAAAAAAGGAAATCATGCAATTTGCAACCAAATGGATAGAACTAGAAAAGCTCATCCTGAGTGAGCTAACCCAGACCCAGAAAGATGTACATGGCATATATTCACTTATAACTGGATTTTAGCCATAAAGTACAGAATAACTATCCTACAATCTGTAGAATTAATTAATAAAATTATTTCGGGTGCCATTTGTAGAAAATGGCTAAGTTATTTTACTTACTAGTATTTATATTTAATTGGCTGGCAGTTGTTAATCCTTAGCCTACCTTATAAATGAGCACACAGAGACCTGATGGATTTTAATAAGCTCTGGCCTGGATTGAGCAATCTTAGCCCATCTAAGCTAGCTCTTAATTCTATTCCCCAAATATGACCCCATATATACATACATCCCTGTGGACTGCTATTTTCCATGCTATGTAGATGTTTCTGGCCATGTGTAATGAGGTTCTTTTTTCTAACCTATGGCATGTGCCTCCTTCCTGCTCCAGCTGCTTGTCTTGGAGGCTTCTTCTACTTCATCTACTAGAGGCTCCTTTTACCCAAGAACCTCTCTACTTCAGAAGCCCACACCTTAGTCCTGCCTACCTCTGTCTTTGCCCAATCTCAGGCCTCAGGATTTATTCAACCAATCAGAGATAATGATTAGAAAACAACATTTAGAATGCATAACATCACCCCATCAACAATCAACAGATCCAAAGTAACTGGAACATGGACTTTGTTACCTGTTAGTGGGACACTTGATCCTAGTGGAACTGCCATATAGGCCCCCAGTGCAAGAGGAAGCTCTCAGCCCTCAGGTGACTGATGAACTGGGAAGGGGACTGTTATGTGGGGGCATTCCACAGCAGAGGAGTAGGATAGGTGGGAGAGGGGGTAAAGGCTGGGAGGGTGGGACCAGGAGGGGTGTAGAGAAGGGACTGTGATGGAGGTGTAGCTTGAATTAATAAACATTTTTTAAAGTACATGTCTTTTGAAAAATACATGGGATCACTTCTGTAAGAATGGGTTCTATTGACTGAGAAACAATGCTCAGGAGTACGACATAAATGGAAAAGAGTATAGGGCATTCAGGTGAAGCCTGGTCCTACAGATAACAAAAGATCGCCAGGCTATTAACACCATCCACTCCCAGTCTTCTGGGTGGAAAATGGACGTAAATACCTTCTGTTGAAAAGAAAAGCCTGTGAGTTTAACACTTATTTGTCTAGTGCTGTTTCTGATTGCAAGGCTCTTATGTTCTTCCACATGTGGATGTCTCCTTTAGAACTGAGTCTTACACAGTCTTAGTCTCTGTACCTTGACAAGCTGTGAGTATCTGTGTTAATCACCAGGTACTGCACAGAGACTCTTCTCTGACAATAGTTGAGAGACAGATTAATCAATCCATGGATGTAAATATAAGTCATTAAGTGTCAGTTTAATACAAAGTCCTTTTAGCCAACTAATAGTAATAGGTTCTTACTTAGAGACAATGACCTGTCTAGCCCCAGGTTTTTGGCCTAATAATGGTGCCGAGTATGGGTTTCCTCTTATGTAGTAACAATTAAACCCAATAAGAAAGTGGCTGTTTTCTCCCATAATGTTCATGCCATTATTGCACCAGTGTGCATTTCTTTCTAGGTCAGTCATTATTGTAGATTGTATGGTCATTAGCTGGGTCAGATTGATGTTTATCCTGTCCTGAAGGGCAATTTACTTTCATCGATCCTTTGTCACTCCTTTTAGACTTTATCTAAGGAAATATATTCACTGATACTCCATTTTCCCATACTGTTTGGTTTATTCTTTTTTACATATTCAATCTCATATGTAGATATGCTACATGATTGTAAATGAACAGAGTATTTACTCAACTTTACTCAAACTGCCTCATTGGAAACAAACTTTCAATTAACAATGAAACAAAAAGTAAGCCTATAGGTATTTTAAATTTATTGCTTATGTCCAATTTAATTGAAAAACTACATGGACATAATTCTTCCATCAATTTAAATATTTTGTTTTATCATCTTAAGAAAACAGTTTTTTCCTGCTGACTGTGTCTTAGTCTATTTGTTGTTGTTAATGAAGCAGCTTATTCTTCTATTGGGTTCTTGTTTTACCACCTTGAGAAATGGAGTGTATAGACACAGATGATGGATTTTTGTTTACCGTATGAAGAGTGACAACTCAAACATGAAAATAGAGACTCTGAACACCCAGTAGTAACAGGATACCAGTTGAAAGCAGCTGCTGTTATAGAACAACTGACTCCATTTTCCTTTTTTTTTAATAAAAGATTTTTAAAAATAAGTCAAATTTTGATTTACTTCTGTATTGTTCCTTATGGTGTTTCCTTTAATCATGCCACAAGCTGAAGGTTAAGCTAAATGACAACTTGATTTTTTAATTTGTTCTTCCTCTATAATCTTGTAATTTTCACATCATAAATTGTTTCCTTTATGGCTGATCATAAACACCAAACATGTGCTTTTCTCATAATCATAAAAATAAATAACTGAGAACTGCAAAAATTCCACTTTTATAATGACTTTCTCGCTTTGTTATAAAAGGTCCCTTTACCTTTGGTCAAGGCCGCTTCTTCTCCTAATCTCAAGGAGACTTTCAGTTTGGCCTTGATGTAAAAATAAAAATGTTTTTGATGGAGACAGCTATTGAGGGAGTCTGTCAGGCTGAATCAACTGGGTCACTCGTCTTCTTTGGTGTCTGATTCTGTTTTCTGCTAAGGTTTCCGTTGTCCAGTTGTCCCTGGGTTCCTTGAATGGATGCTTTGATTCTCCTGGAAAGATAAGAACAGAGCCAGGCCCTAATCCTAACCCTGGGACAATTACCCTCTTTTTTTTGGGGGGGGGCTAGGTAATATTTCTCCTGAAGCAAATTTGTTTTTTTTGACAATATATAAAGTGTTATCTTTCTTTTTTTAATAATTTATTTTTTATTTCTTCAAGTTACATCTCAATCACAATCCCCTCCCTACTCCCCCCTCCAGTCCCACCCTTCCACCCTCCTCCCTCTCAACCCCCCCATCCTCTTCCCTTCTTTTTTTTGTTGAAGATATTTCTTTTTCCCCCCAACAGCTCTCCCTTTCAGTCCAAAAAATGGTTCTTTTTCTTATAACTATAAATACAATACAAAACAACAGAAATAAATAGGCCACAATTATAAACTACTCAGTAATCAAGTTGTTAAGAGACAAGCAACATTTGCTTATCTAAATACAAGAGATGGATAGGGCATCTTCAAAAACCCCAAGAGATCTGCAGAATATGGCATTCAAAGATGTTGTCTTAAATTAAGATTTTTTTTTTGATATCGAGACATATCAGCTCCTGACAGCACCCCTTATTCTACTCCAAGTAGAAGATAAGCATCGAAGAATCTCCAGTGTGAGATGGTTGAATTAGTGGCAAGCCTATCTCTTGGCAGGAAAAAACTCCTTGCTTCAACTGCAGACAGACTGCTGTCCAAAAAGAACAAACTTGGTAGCAGGGAAGTCGACAGCCTAGCTCTGCCAAGACAGGTTAGGTAAGTCCTTCATAATTCCTGCTCTACAATCAATGTCTGTCAGAGAAACAGAACCAAAAGGCTGAAGACTGATGCTGGAATGTGTGGAGAGAAAAGGGGAACTGTCCAGGCAGTCACTGGTTTGTCATTTCTTAGTATTGAAAGCTGCAGGCCCTGCACTTCCTATATAATCAGATATATTTATCCCTCTCAGGTCTCTGAGGTGGTTGAAGAATAGATAGCTAGAGTCTCATAGTTAAATTTTGAGTTGTTTAGGAATCAAGAGGGTGTTCTGGATCTAAGAAGATATTTTTAAAATTATGAGGCAAGTTAGTATGAAAGCTGAGTTAGATATAGAACTTTAAACTCATGGAGATGGTTAGATGGTAGAATGTTAAAGTCAGGGGCCAAATATGTATGAACTGGACATTGGGAAGGTATACTGGGCCATTTAACTCTCATAAATGTGGCATATTTATTTCTGTTGTTTTGTATAGTATTTACTGTTATTAGAGAAGGAACCATTTGTTGGACTGAAAGGGGAAGCTGTTGGGGGGAAGAGGGTGGAAGGGTGGGACAGGAAGGGGGAATAGGGAAGGGTTTGTGACTGAGATGTAACTTGAAGAAAAAAAATAAAGTATTTAATAAAAAAAATAAAAAAACAAAAATGTTTGCCTTGCAACTTTTTGGTGTTGGCTCCTGGTTTTCAACACCATAACACTGACAGTTGGTTTAACAGCTCTAAACGTTTGTCAAGCCTAGAGATATCAGCCCAAGAGAATCAGTAAGATTGTGTGACAGCCCTGAGTTCTAGATGTGCAAGAGGAAGCCAATCAAGAGTGGGCCTGTGGGAGCAAATGTATGGATAAAACATTCCCAAAAAGACTGAAGGTAGCAGGAGTCATGGAGCTTAAAAGCAGATAGGTTTGCACACAAGACGTGCACCAGTTCTCCTGACTTTAGTAACTCTCCAGCTGAAATGGCTAGTTTTAAATGTCAATCCACCACAAGGTAGAATTACTTGAGAAGAATGCCTCAATTGAGGGAGAACTAGGGCCTGTCTGTGGGGGATTGTCTTGACAGTTAATTGATGTAGAAATACAAACCCATTTGGGACAACACCATTACCTATGCAGAGAATCTGGAACTATATAAACCAGAAGAAATCTATATGAAAGCTAGCTATGAAGCAACAGGCAGCATGGGTGCATTTGCTTAGACGCACTCTTGACTATGGATGTGTTTTAATTAGCTTCTTTGAGTTTCTGCCTTTACTTCCCCACGGTAATAGACTGCAACCTGGAATTGTAAGCCAAATAAACTCTTCCTCCCGATCTTGTTTTTGGTCAGGATGTTTTATCAGAGCAACAAACTGAAACTGGAACAGACCACCGTATCTCCATCTTCCTATGAGGAAGCAAATCTGACTCCAAAGGTTTCCTCTATCTGAAGAGCTAGAGCAGCTCTTTCAGAGCAGCTCAGCTCCCAACAGAGCATCAATCGAGAGCCATATTGACTAAAAGGTTTTACCCAGGGTTTCACAGACTCAGGCAAGCTCTGATTGGCTAGGTATGCACATGCAAATTATATGAAAAACAGGGACCATTCTGAAGTGAAGTGCTACCAAAAGCAAGATAGTTCTTAATCAGGGCTTCTGCTCAATCCCTTCTCCCTTCTCCCTCTATTTTAGCAGAAACAATGAAAGTTACCCAAGATAAGCAGAGGACACTCCCCCTCTTCCATTTATTAACTTGAAGGGATCTAGATAGAGGTTTTTGGACATGTTCCCAGCTGTCATTCCATACAGCAGGGTTCCCCCTCCTCTGCTATTACCACTGGAGGCTATGATTTTGCTGGTTCATTCTAAACCTATCAGTGTAAACTCAATGCCACAGAATAGGGATATTGTAGGGAAATGATTTATTAGCTCACAGATCTAGTCTAAGAAAAAGAGGTCATGTCTACTGATGGCCTTCATCCTGCCAGAAACCTACATTACTACATGTTTTGACATATGGGTACCAGGATAGGACAGGTCCAATTCAAGTAGTTTTTGTAATATGGCCATTCTAGAGATAGTCCATTGACCCATTAATCCTTTAATCCTTGAGTAGATTAATCCATTCATGAGGGCACAGTCCTAATAATCTCTTAAAGATCCCACACAGTCCCATCTCTTAATATTTCACAAAGGCTCAGCAAAAGTTTCTGAGGAGACAAGTTACATTTGTACCATGATAGTATCAAACATTCATGAATGATATAACATCCAGGTTAGTGCCTATTAGGACCATGAGCCCCTGTGAAGTCCAAGCTCTGAAGCTAAGGAGGAAGGAATTCCAGGGGCTGGGAAATTGAAGATGCAAGCATCTGCAGACAGATGTTACATGCTGTATTCACTCTAGGCAAAGCACAGGCAAGCACACACAGGCAGCCTGGATAACACAGTCATCTCTGATCTCAAGAACATGTTCTACTTTGCTTTTCATTGCTGTGATAAAACACCATGACCAAGAGAAACTTAAAGGTTTACAGGATTTAATCACAGTCCATCCCTGACAGAAGACAAGGAAGGAACTCAAGTACCATAGGAACCTGCAGGCAGAAGCTAAAGTACAGAATAAAGAGAAATGTTGTTTATAGCTTGCTCCCCATGGCTTGCTTGCTTACATTCTTAATTAACCCAGAATCACCTGCCCCAATGTGGCATTGGCCCCAGTGGCATGGCCCTTCTCATATCAATTATTAATCAAGAAATGCCCCACAGGCTTTCCTACACGCCAACCGGATAGAAGTATTTTCTCAACTGAAGTTTATTCTTCCCAGATGACTGATCTTGTGTCAAGCAGACAAAACTAAACAGCACAAGAATATTTATATAAAACTCACGAAATAGGCATCCTTCCAAGAACGGTTATATAATAGATTATATCACTGCTAACTCCAGATTTCCCAAACATCTCATGTTAGTCATCATTAGCTGATTCACAGATTGTACATTTCAGTGATAACAGCTCTCCCTATGACTAGCTAAACAAAGAGATGAGATTTGAAAAAAAAATGATATTAATCTTAGAAATACTAGTGATCTTCATGTGTATCAACAGAACCAACAAACCTAGGACCCTAGAGGCTTACAGTGACTGAAACATTAACCAAAATAAGAAGGGGAAAAAAAGCTGACTTGAACTAGACCCCCTTATACAAATATAGAAGATAGGAAACTTGGTCCTCATACAGATCCGTTAATAAGTAGGGGTGAGGGGGTCTCAGTCATGGACTCTGTTACCTGTTAGTGTGACCCTTTACCCTAGCTGAGCTGCCAAGTCAAGCCCCAGAGCAAGAGGACGTTCTTAGCCCTCATGTGACTGATGAACTGAGGGGGGCCTGATATGTGGGGATGCCCCACACCAGAGGAGTAGAATAGGTGGGAGAGGGGGTAGAGGTTAGGAGGGTGGGACTGGGAGGACGCTGTAATTGAGATGTAACTTGAATTAATAAATAAACATATATGTTTATTTATATATAATATATAAATATAAACTATATATATATATATATTAGTTACAATAGACCAGGATGATTTTAAGAAAGTTTCATCTATGCTTATACCTCAAATACATTTTAACTCTGGTTTTCTCTATCAGCTTCTTAATTTTAGGTCTTGTATTACTCTGTTAAAAGATGCATTCTCGCTGGGTGTGGTGGCACATGCCTTTAATCCCAGCACTCAGGAGGCAGAGGCAGGCGGATCTCTGTGAGTTCAAGGCCAGCCTGGTCTACAGAGTGAGTTCCAGGACAGTCAAGGATACACAGAGAAACCCTGTCTCGAAAAACAAACAAAAAAAAAGCAAATTATAAAAGATGCATTCTCTACTGGCAAAATGATCTAATCCAGGTGAAACTAGAATGTATGAAGGAAGGTTTATTGGACACCACTTTTGTGGGGAAAGAGGGAAAAAGAGAGAAAGAACATGTGCACACACACACAGAGACAGGCAGACAGACAGACAGACAGACAGAGACACAGAGACACAGAGAGAGACCAAAAGAGACACACAGAAAGAGACAGAGAGAGAGACAGAGAGAGAGAGAGGGAGAGAGAGAGACCAAAATATCCTGATTATACAGAAAAGGGATTCTAGGGGAGGGGAGCCCAGCATAGAGGCCAGGATGTGCCAGCATGCCCTGCAACATTCCCTGAAGAAAGAAACTGAAGAAGATATCAGAAGATGGAAAGATCTCCCATGCTCATGGATTGGTAGGATTAACATAGTAAAAATAGCTCTCTTACCAAAAGCAATCTACATATTCAATGCAATTTCCATCAAAAATCCCCAAACAAAGCTGTACAGACCTTGAAAGAATAATTCTCAACTTTATATGAAAAAATTAAAAACCCAGGATAGGGAAAACAGTCCTGTACAATAAAAGAACCTCTGGAAGTATCACCATCCCTGATTTCAAACTATACTACAAAGCAATAGTAATAAAAACCATATGGTATTGGCCTAAAAACAGACAGGTTGAACAATGGAATCAAATCAAAGACCCAGAAATAAACTCAAACACCTACAGACACTTGATTTTTGACAAAGACATCAAAACAAAACAATGGGAAAAAGAAAACATCTTCAACATGGTTCTTGTCTAACTGGATGTCTACATGTAGAAGAATACAAATAGCTCCATATTTAAACCTTGCACAAAAGCCAAATCCTAGTGTATCAAAGACTTCAACATAAAACTAAACACACTAAATCTAATAGAAGAGAAAGTAGGGAAAAGCCTTGAACTCATTGGCACAGGTGGCAACTTCCTGAACAGAACAACAATAGCTAAGTCACTAAGATCAGCAATAAATAAATTGAACTTTATGAAACTGAAAGGCTCTATAAGTCCAAAGACACTGTCAATAGAACAAAATGACAGCCCATACATTGAGAAAGAATCTTCAGATCATCAGAAAGAGGGCTAGTATAAAAAAGAACTCAAGAAATTAAATACCAACAAACTAAATAATCCAATTTTAAAAAGGGGGAACAGAGCTAAACTGAGAATTAACTACAGAGGAACCTCTAATCACTGAGAAGGACTTAAAGAAATGTTCAAAATCCTTAGTCATAAGGGAAATGCAAATCAAAATGACTATGAGATTCCATCTCACACCTGTTAGAATGGCTAAGACCAAAAACTCAAGTGGACTGCACATGTTCTCAAGGATGTGGAGAAAGGGGTATACTCTTCCATTATGCACGGGAGTGCAAACTTGTATAACCACTTTGGAAATCGACCTGGCACTTTCTAGGAAAATTGGGAGTAGTTCTACCTCAAGATCCAGCTATACCTTGGCATATACACCAAATATGTGTCACCAAATCACAAGGACATTTCCACAACTATGTTCATAGCAGCTTTATTCAAAATAGCCAAAAACTGGAAACAATCCATATGCCCCTCAACTGAAGAATGGATAAAGAAATTGTGGTACAACTACACAACGGTGTACTACTCCTCTGTCAGAAACAACGATATCATGAAAATTTCAGGCAAACTGATGGAACCAGAAAAGAGTATCCTGAGTGAGATAATGCAGACCCCAAAAGACACTCATGGTATTTACTCACTCATAAGCAGATATTAGCCAACACATACAGGTTAACCATGCTACAATCCACAGACCCAAAGAGTCTTGAGGAAGAGTTAGTAGAAGGTTTGTGGGAGCTGGAGGGATCAAGGAAATCACATAGCCAATTAGCTGGGACACAGCAGGGCTCATAGAGGCTCAACCACCAATCAAAGAACATTCATGGACTGGTCCTAGGCCCACTACACATATAAAGCTGATGGGCTGCTAGGTCCTCAAGTGGATCCCCTAACAATCTCTGACTTGGATGTGGTTTCCTCCCTCTGGATCCCATTTTCCTAGCAGAGCTGCATTGTCTTGCCTCAGTGGAAGAGGAGGCACTTAAGCTTGTTACAATTTGATATACCAGAGTGGGTTGATTCTGGGTGTCAGGGGAGTATGGGGGAATTGGCTAGGAGGGTGGGTCTGGGAAAAGGGAGGGGGATGGTGATTAGAATGTAAAATAAACAAATTAATTTAAAAAAACTTTGAGGCATCATGTTAAATAAAAGTGGAGAAAGGGAGCACCCTTATGTTTCAGATTATAAAAGAAATACTTTAAATACTTGCATAACAGGTATAATATCAGCAGTAAGTTTATTGCACATAGTTTTATTGTTTAGAGGCATGCTCTTCTATTTCTTGTTTGTTTAGGACTTTATCAGAAATAAGATTAGGTATGCCAGGCAGGGGTATGGTGGTGCACTCCTTTAATCCCAGCACTTGAGACCAGAGGCAGGCAGATCTCTGCGAGTTCGAAGCCAGCCTGCCCTAAAGAGTGAGTTTCAGGACAGCCAAGGTTACACAGAGAAACCTGTCTGGAAAAACCAAAAAAAAAAAAAAAGGAATGAAGAAAGAAAGAAAGATTAGGCATGCCAGCTTCTTTCCTATCCTTTGATCCTCAGTTTTTGGGTATTTCTGCAGTTTCTTAGAGACAATAAATGGGTGGTCTTGTTTGGTTGGTTTTCTTTTTTTTGTTGTTGTTTTTATTTTTGTTTTTTTGATCTGGCTATTTAGTCTACACCTTTTAATTGGAAACTTTAGGCCACCTTTATTTAAGATTATTCCTGAGAGTGCTTCCCCATGGTCCTGCTATATTTAGTTGAATTACTAGTCATTTTCTTCTTCCCCTGTATTAGTATTAGCAGCTTGTTGTTCTACGTTCTCTTGAAATGCATTCTTTTCTGTACTATTATGGATGAGTGTTGTTTGCATTATTCCTCTGTGTATAATATTCCTTTAAATATTTTATGCAGTGCTGGCTTGATTGCCATTAATTGCCTTAATTTGTGCTTGTCTTTAAAAATCCTTATTTCTCCATTAATTTTAAAAGATATATTTGCTGGAAATAGCAACTTTTTTACCAATATTTACTTTCAAGGCTTGACATATGCCATTCCATGCCTTCTTGCATTTTAGACTTGATTATCATGATTCTAATTTCTTGTGATGCTCTGTCTTTATATGGGAATTGATATTTTCCTTCCATCTTTAATATTGTTTAATTTCTTAATATCGTTGAAAACTTAACTATGATATGTCACAGAGAAGTTCTTCTCTGATGATGTCTTTTTGGGTTCTAAGTGACTCTAGAGTATGTATCACCATTTCTTTCTGTGGGCTTGGGAAATGCTGTGTGATGATTTCATTAAACTAATTGTCCATGCTTTTATTCTTTATCTCAGCTCCTTCTTTTATCCTGAGGAGTTCTAGCTTTAATCTCTGACCTTTGTCCCATATATACCATAAGTTTTGGGCATGCTCACTTTTTTCTTTGTACATGTCTACCTTGATTTTGTGTTCTATCTCTGACACTCTCTCTTTGGTTTTGTATTATCTCTGGATGCTGCTTATTTGATTTTGTTGTTGTTGTTGTTCCTTGCTTGTGTTATGTGATTGACTAACACTTCATTTTTAACATTTTGTTGTTCCTCTTGCTGTCTTTAAAGTCTCAATTTCCTTGATAAGTATGTTCATGTTGTTTAATTTCTATTCTAAACTTTTGACTGCTTCATTGGCTTTGGAAACTTTCTTACACATCCTGATTTGGTTTCATTCATTCATCTATTAAGTGGGATAATGTATTTGATCACCTACCCTTTTTAAAATGGGATTTTGAATTATTTTTCTGGCAGTTCATTATCTCCAGTTTGCAGTACTGAGAAGCTATGAACTTATGGAGAAATCATGATAACTTGTTTCTTCTACTGTGTTTGCATGTATGTTTCTTTGTTCTGTTTTTTCCATCTTTGAGATATTGTCTCCTCCAGTACTTATATTCATGTTTTTCTATTCTTTTAAATCTGTTTATCTTGTTTTATGTGATTCTTTCTTAGAATTAACCATTTTTCCTGAGCTTGAGACTGAAGGTTTAGGGTAGAAAGTGGGAGATGCCATCCAGGATCACTGAGTAGGGACTGGAGAAAGCTGTTGGCCAAAGTCTTGTGTTTGTATGTTAAACAGGCACCTTAGCTAGCCATTTTGAGTTTGAGACCTAACTGTTAGGCTGGAAAGCAACTAAGGACAATGGCTGGGGTGTCTATTAACATATAAAAGCAGACACTGGCCACCACTATCTCAGCATCATAAGAACCTGTTACAGAGTGCTAGATACACTCAGCCCTTCTCATCCCTTAACCTCCCTTCCCCTACTTCTGGTTGCTGTATAAACCAGTTATTTCAGCCATGGAGTCTCTTTGTTTCTCTTAGTGCTCTTAGTTCTTCTCTTGGCCTCTTCATTCTTCTTCTTTTCTTGTTCCCCTCTTCCACCCCTTTCTCTTATCTTCCTTTCTCACTCTCCTCCTTTTCCCTCTCATGGCCCATGTCAGTCTACTAGCAGTGTCTAGTCTATTACTTTCTCTCCCTGCTCTGAACTCCTCCAGATACCGCTGGTTGTTCTCTCCATCATATCTACAATAAAAATCTTCTCCTCGACCATACCTTGGAGCCATCATGTTCTCATTTTCCTTCACTGGTGAATTGTCACCTGGGTTTTGGTAACTCATTACTGCCTAGAGGGGTGTGCAGATTCCTTTAACCAGTATTGAGACCTGGCATATCTTCCAGTTTTAACTTGCAGTATAAGGCACTTAGATAGTGCAATTGCATCCCCAATAAGAGAAAGAGAAAATAGCACTGGGCTACTAACTAGAAATAGTTTATAGTATTTTTAGAGCTAAGTGCATTAAAAAATGAAGAAGTAAGAAGAGAGTTACAAAATAAGACAAAATATAAGAGAAATTTGATACATAAAGAAAATGCTATAGAGTGAATGCAGGAAAAAGAAAAGGCAGTCAGTTTCATACTTATTCATGGAAGATGCAAGCTAAAACAAAATAATTGAAGTACAGAATATAGATAAGAAATAAAATGACAATATAAAAATGAATACAAAGAAATAGATATTAGAATTTCTTCTTAGTTGGACCAGATTTGGATTTGCATAGCTCCCCCAGTCTTTTGTTGCAGGAACTGCAGGTAGGGAGGGGGCTGCAAGTCTGAGTAATTTACACAAGTTAAATCTGTGTCTTTCCTGCTAAGAAATGTTTCTATGTGGCACTTTACTTTCTGCAAAAACTCTCCATCTTTTGTTGTGGAAGATCGGTGGCTTATGTCTCCTTGTAAAAAGGCCTAAGATCATAAAAACAAAGACTCCAAGACGTTTTAAATTCTAGACCTTAGCTGGGCAGACTCTCAACCAGCTCATCTAAATTAATCCAACCATCTAGCCCCATCAGCCACATGGCTTGCTATACCTTTACAATAAGTTGTCATGTTTCTCTCCTGTCATGTCTCCTAGTGAAAAGCCCTTAATCTTTCTTCTTCCCAGAGATCCTTTCTCTCTATTAGGAAGACCTGTCTTCTACTTCTCTTTCTGCCCAGCTGTAGGCCATAAGTTTTTATTGACAGCTGCTACATCCATGCCACACACAAGATATTTCCCAGCAATCTCTAGTTCCCCTGCCTCCAGTTACAACTTCTCCCCTGATGTTTTAGGGATACCACTTTCCATGTGTGGCTGGGGATTCTACTTTCCATGTGTGATTTTCTGTTACCAAATCTCTGAGAGTATATGAAAGGCCTACCTGTTTGTGTTTGCCTGTTACTGGTTGGACACTTCCCAACCAGATATTGGCTCTTTTTGTTTGGCTACATATGAAAACTGACATACATTAGCAAGACTTTGCAAGTTCTGAAGTACATTCCCCATGGTCCCATGCTGTCACTCACCAGGGCAGTGCAGGCAGAAATGCTTCCCAGGCTATGTGATCCAGGGCACTCAGTGAGAGTCTCAGTATCAGTATTCTATATCATGCTTCTTCCTCAGACTCCACAGCATGGGATGCTCTAATAGTCACTCCTTCCACTGTGTCTTCCACCCCTGGTCATGTCTCTGTGGTCAGGTCAATCTCTCTCTGGCCTGCTCCTCTTATGGCACCTGAGTCCAAGAGGGGACAACCCCTCCTTCCAGCTACCACTGTCCCTGGTCAGTGTATGCAGCATAATGTCTCTGTTCCTGCCTACTTCCCCATGGAGGATTTTGTAAGTTTCCACCTAGCCTTTTCTCTTCAGTTCTTTCTCTCATTCTATTTTTCCTTATTCTTTTTTTATCCTGTATCTTCTTCACTAGATGAGATGGAAGGATTGTCTAATCCACCATCTTTCCTGGAAGTTGAGATAGTCTTTAAACTCTGAAGCTTTCATCTCTCTCAATGTTTGGTAGCAGAGAGTAGTATCAACTGGCACTGTTATGTTACAGCCTCATGTGTGTCTCAGATCTGGGGACTGTGATGGAAGTTTTGATTTCTTGAAAAATACAGTTGTATTGAATTGTGGTGGAGGTTTGGATTTCTTTCAAACACAGCTATGTTGGACTGATATATAAACGTTGTGGGAGTGTGCTTTTGAAAAAAAGTCTCATAAAAGGGTCATATGAAGTCAGCCTAAAAGACTTGCACCTGTGGGGAACACCTAACAACACTCGTGGTCCTGGTCAACAGGTGTACCTCAGAAGGAGGGCATAAGGTTGAGCAATGAGAAGTCATCATGATACATAATTAGGGAGAGCATATAAAAAGGAAGTCTCGGGAAACTCGAGAAGGGCTTTTTTCTTGGCATTGCTTGGCTTCGTTGCTCATCATTGCTTCACTACGAAATACACCAGACAGTGCCTTGCCAAAGGATGTGGCTGCCAGAGCCCAAGACCCACCAAGCAGTGTGCTGCCAAGTAGAGGGTGGCCAACAGCCTGCACCTAGCCCAATGGACAGTGAAGAGACCACAGTCTTAAGTGACAGCACCAGCCAGAGGCAGCAATCTCAGGCAGTAAAAAGAACCTGTGGTGCAGGACCTGCCCAAAGGAGTTTCATAAGAACTAGACAGTGAAGAGACTGTGGTGGTGGGGCGGCAACTGCCAGCGCCAAGACTGTGTTGATGGAGCAACCACAACCAAATGGATGTGCACCAACTGCTGGTTTCAAGGCCAAGGAGGCCAGCTGAGGAGAGAAAAGCCGGCCCTAGGGTGTAACCAGAATATTTTTTATTTATAAACACTTATATATTTTTATTGTTACCTAAAAAACACCTAACTAATACCTAGATAATACCTATAACTTTAATTTATTCTTAGAAGTATAATAATATTCTTAGGGTGGGTTCATGCAGGATAACCTGATTTATGGCAGTCCCAGCAGGCAGTTCCTTTTAAGTTTGGTGTCCATTGGGCCTCATGTTGCTAATTCACAAGGCCAGCTTATTTCATCCACCAAATTGTGTCCAGTTTATAAAGACAGTCTGTTCCCACTGCCAAACTGAGGGCTGCTCAAACAGCTTTCAAACTCTGTTCACCTCACTCACTCTTCTGATGCTCTGGAGCCTTTAGGGAACTCTCTCCCCAGCAGTCCTGCTCTTTTTTCAGCAACCAAAGACCTCTAGCAGCTTGTCTGTTTTCTTCTTTTATTCAACTGATATCCTCTTACAGCTTTTCTGGTTTTTCTTTTTTCCAATTGAATTCCTCTTGCAGTTTGTCCAGTTTTTTAAGCCATGTCCCTTCAACAGGGCAGTTCTGAGAATTATGGTCTCATCTGTGCTCTGTCCATTTCAGCAGCTAAAGGGACACCAAGCTTTATGTGTTTCCAGATGCCAAGCTGAACTGCATCATAATGTACTAAATAGACCTAACTTCTACCACATTGTGGAGATTCAGAGAGACAAAATGGACAGAAGCCTCAATACCAAGGCCAAGGTCACAGGCAGAGCAGTACTTACCAAGAGGAGGTTCGGAAAACCCAGACAGATTTAAGAGGCCATATAACCACTGTGGCTTCTGCTGATTGCAGTATTCCTGTAGGCAGATTGCAACTGTTCCTGTGTTCCCATTGGCTGATTGGTACTGATGGCTGACGAGTTGCCCCAAGGAACCATACCTGAGAATGTCTTCATCTTGAGAAGTATCCTAATGTGCCTCAGGTTGATGGGTTGGTAGATGTTTGTAGATATTAATAAATAGTATATAAGTTATTCCCATATAGAATGAATGTGTTTTTTGTTTTGGTCTCAAGTGTGGGATGTAGGAGTGCTTTGTCTACTGCTGAAAAACAAATTCATGAGAGGGGGATGAGGAACATCCTGATGGAGGAACACATGATGTTTTGCTAATCAGAAACTGTCACTCATGGGGAACATGCTTTTTGGTGGAAAACGTCCTTTGATGGATGGACTCCTTGGAAAGTATGTGCTCTTGGTCAACAGGAAAGTACCTTGTGAGGGGGGGTGTGATGCTGGCAAATTAGAAAACTTCCTTGTGCAGATTTTAAGGGGGTATAAATAGAAAACCCAAAAACATAGAGGGGCTTTTGTTTGGAATTTCTTTTAATCACTGCTTCACTTTGAAATACTCCAGGCAACACTTAGAGACCACTTTGAGTTTTCTGACATCACTCCTGCTGATTTTGACCCAGGTTGGGCTGAAGAGACTGCAGCCTCAAGCAGGAGTGCAAGCAACTCTTGTCACTACCAATGCTGATGCCAGAGCCACTACCACTGGTGCTATTCCTTCTAGACCTTCCTGAAATTGCTGCTGGTTAGTACCTATGCTATTTGACTGGACTGATGGAATCCTGATGAATCACCTCAAGGACTTATGTCTAAAGAGGTCTACACCTTTTGTCTCTATTAATGTCCTCTTTCCCCTACCTCAGGTAAGTGGGATGGAAGGGAAGTAGAGATATTAATATAACAACAAATAGTTTAGAAGTACACCTTCCAAGGACTTTTATCCCTACAAGAATTATAACCACAGGCAGATATCAGGCATTGGGACTCTCACAGCTCTCAAGCTGTGTTCTACAGACTTCATAGTTCACTGGAACTCTTCAGGCAATAAGGGCTGTAGGCTTTTATCTCTAGTTTCTTAGCTTTTTATTCTTCTTTAGATACCCCCATCTCTCTCCTGATGACTCTCTATTTCCATTCCATTTTCCTTCCTCTTACTGTCCTGTCTGCTTTCAAAGTCATTCATCTACTTGTTAATAATTCAGCGCCACTACTCGGACAACTCCTGTTGTCTGTCAGACTGCATTTGAACATGTGAGTGTTGCTGTGTGTACCAGGGTACTCACCACTGCTTGAAGCTCTATAAGCTTCTCAGAAACTGGATATAGTTGGTATCAGTCAGCAGTGAACACCCGTGGTCAGGAAAGTGAGATTTCTGGGAAGTCTGCCATTAGGTGGTTCACACAGGAATACAGGTACAGCAGGTAGGTTTGGTGCTGCAGATAATAAGCAATGGGTTCTGGTCTGCTACTACTTCTTCAGGTGTCAGATGGCCACATCACTGCCACAGTTACTACCATTGCCCTCTGCTGCTTCTCCTCGTGTAGTATGAATTATTAATAATTAATATTTGATTTCATATGATTATCAGAGAAGCAGAGTTGTCCCTCAACCCGCAACTCATAAATAAACACACACCAACATCTGTTGGATTTTAGTAACCCTTACTCCTGGGACTGGGCAATCTTAACCCTCTAAGCTAACCTTCTCCTGCTTCAGATAAAACCCCATAGATACTTGCACAATTCATAAGGTCTAGCCCTCAGAGCAGGCTGCTCTTGGCCATGTATGCTTCTTTTCTTCCACCTATCCCATGGCGTCTTCTCCTTCTACTCCTCTCCTTCCTTTTCCCTCCTTCTCTCTCCCCTCATCTCTTTTCTGACCCCCAAAAGCCCAGGAACCTTAGCTGTGCCTCTCTCTTTCCTCTAGCCCAGGCCATAGGCCATTTTATTCAACCAATCAGGGAAAACGTAGAGGCAAGAGTAACAAAAGTCATTTTGGGTATGTGACTGCAGGCTCATATGATAAGATGGGCAGAAAACAGTTGACAATTGAATACAAGCTGTTTAAGATACACCAAGTTATCCTCATAACAGCTATACCCATGCTACTTGTGGTAGTCTGAATGAAAATCAGACTACACCCATAGACTTAAACATAGTAGCTGTGGTCATGGTGTCTCTTTACAATAATAAAACAAAAATAATAAAATATTTACAATAATAAAACTATTGAAAGTAGACAAGAGAAACTACTCAGGGGAAACCTGTATTGAGCCTACTTTTGTAACATTGACAGATACAGCACAAAAGCCTATCTCTCATCTGAGTCCCCTAAGTGAGCCCCAGCTTACATGCCCTGGGAATTGTGCTTGAAACAACCACAGTTACTTGCTTGTAACAGTCATAATATTCATTTTAGGTAGGGATACAATCATAGCAACTTGTTGGGGACAATCTCAGATTGTCTCATATTCCATGAGTTCAGTTTTTTTAGAGTATTTATTCTCTGCATCTGTTGTTTGGATTAGCATAACATAATTTTCCACACTATGTTCATAATTCTGACATCACTTTGGATATTTTAATTTTGTATAAATATAAGCCATCATTTTACCATTATAAAAGCTAGTAAAATTTTCATTTGAATTATCAACACCCTTTAATAATTGGCTACTAGAAAAATATAGGAAATTGACCAAATTTGTATTATTGACTTATAAAGACAGAGAAAGGACACTGTACAAGGTAGAGAAATCTCAATAAGAAAGTATTGAAAAGGACTTGTTCTAGGATTGCTATCTTCATCCAGCTCTGGCATATGTTAGGTAATTTGGGAAGAGACTTCAAGGAATGAGGATTTTTTTTTCTGGAAGGCATGCTTTGATTGGTAAGAAAGGATACATTGTTCAAATTAACCAGGACAGGGAACTCTTTGGTCATATTTATGATTTGGCAATCATTGTGGAGTTTTTGTTTTCATGTTGTGTGTCATCATCATAATGCAGCAGCCTCCTCCATTAATACTTTTTTTAAAAAAACTAAATATCTTAATATGAGATTTACTAGAGCACAATAAGGTTGTATGACAAACAATGACATTTTCCATGCAATTATTGTCAGTAATTCCTTTTACAGAGTGAACATCATGCATGATAAAATAACTAATTTCATCATGAGCTACTTTACTTGAGGGGTTTCCTAAATGCTAGGAACAATATTTGATTCTGAAGGAAATACGAAGAGCAAGGAAAGTTAACAGCCCCCACTTGTTCAACCCAAAAATGAATCCTGTTTGTCTTTAGCCTAAGATTATTTTTTTGGTGATTTTTTTCTACTCACTTATTTTGGTAAAATTATGTCCCTTAATAGAGCCATGCAGAAAAATGCTATTTTACTTCATATGCTACTGAAAATTAGCATCTACATAGCATTTTTTTATGCACTAGGCTTTCTCTAGCCCCAGATTGCATTTATTCGTCCAATTTCAAGACAATGCTTATTAACACATCTAATTGATTACAGGTCAACATATGTTGCAAACATAATTTTTTTTAACATTTTATTTATTTGTTTATTTATTTATTTATTCATTCATTTATTTGTTTGTTTGTTTGTTTGTTTATTTATTTATTATGTATACAGTATTTGCTCTACATATATGCCTGGGCAGATCTCAATGGAGATGGCTGTGAGCTACCATGTGGTTGCTGGGAATTGAACTCAGGACCTTGGGAAGAACAGCCAGTGCTCTTAACCTCTGAGCCACCTCTCCAGCCTGCAAACATAATTTTTAAAAAGAGCAATGAAAACCTGATTCAATGTAGAATCACCAGTATCTACAACAGAAAAATTATGGTTATATGTATTTGACTAAATTTTGAATTTTAGAAAGTTTGTGCCTTAACTTTTTACAATTTCATACATGTGCACAATATATTTTTATTATATTTTCCCCTCATTACTCTCTCTTATTCTCCTCCACTTCCTCTTCTTCCCCAACTAAACCCCCTCCTTTTGCACTGACTCTAACTAATTAGAGTTGCTTGCATAATAAGCATGGCTAGGGAGTTACGGGCTACTTACCAAGACTACATCTCTGAAGAAAACGACTCCTCCTACCCTGAGCAACCATTAACTGCCAAAAACCCCTAAAGGAGGGGTCAATCCTTACAAGTCCCTCCCCATCCATGATGGAATGTTGATGAGCCTATTTTAGTGGTCGTAGGTAGGTAAATACAGATGTTGTGAGCTTGTAGTTGCAATATCTATGTCATAACCTCGAGATGGCATCTCATAGCCCTCCTTCCTATCCTTTAGTGCTTCCCTCTTTTCACCTACTGTTGCATGAATTAGTAACATTTTTAATTCATGCTTATGTTTACTAGGGCAACAATTTGGTTGTAGGACATAGGAAAATCAACGAGGAGCTGATCTAGAGACTACACATGTATGCCAATGAGAGGCCCTTAAGGGGACTCCCCCATTGAGAACCAGACACCCCTCAATTAGGACTCTGAAGCCCCAGAAAGTCTAACCTATCACTTGGCTGATTCCAAGATAGGCCTCAGTTTTGTTATATTTAAGCAGGGCCAAAGTCCCCATCTCCAGGAGATAAACTCCACAAAAATCCTAAAGAACCATCACAATAGACTAACCATCTGGACAGGAAGATATAAGGCTGTCCAAGTCTACATAACTACCAATGACCAAAGACAGACTAGCCATCTAGACTGGAAGAGATAAAGCTGCTTGGCCACCAACCTCCCATCCCATGAACAACTCATAACTAGGCCAAGGGATGTCCATGTTTTCTCCCTGCATTTTCTAGTTTGAACGCTCCAATCATGCTATAGATTACCTCACCCTTCCTGAAATTCCCCTGAACAAGTTTTAGAAGGCCTATGAGCCTTTGCCTGGGATCATCATTTCTTTTACAATGGTGATCCCTGCATGCTGGAGTTCTGCAGGAATAAATGTTCTTTGCTTTTGCATACTACCTCAGTTTGGGTATAATTACTTTAGCACATTCCAGACCCTAACACCAGAACAGACAGGAATGTGTCGTTTCTCAGAAATAGCAAATGTTTCCTCATTAATAGGGTTCTTTAAATTCTCCAAGTGATGCTTTTAGCTGATTGGAGATGTCAAAAACATCATTTAATATCTTTCAATCATATATATACATATATATGCCTACATGTATATGCTTACATGTATGTATATGCATTCACAAACTTTCTTGTAGCACTGTTATTTGAATGAATTATTTAGTAAAAAGATTTACAAATACTAATGACAAAAGCAAAATGACCTAGTGAAGTATTGGCATTGCTATAAAAATATTAGCTTTCCTTGAAAATGACTTGCATTAAGTGCTATATATATTTGTACCTTCTTAAAACTTGCATCTAAACTTGATCTCTGGGATCTTATGTTAATGGTATCTTGCAGTGGAACCTTGTGGAAGTAACTAATATTATATTCGATCATGAGGATACATAACCTTTGTGATATCCTTTATAACTTCATTAGAAGAGGAAGAGAGATGCAAGTGAGCAAGTTTGCTTTACCTCAACCTGTGCTGTTCTGTCTACCTGGAGGCTCTGCAAGAATACCAGGCAGCTAGTATGTTCTCCCTAGGTGCAGCTCTTTCTCCCTGGACTTCCTAGCTCCCTAAACCTAGAAGGAACACATTTTTTTACACTATGAATCACCTAGCCTGTGGTATTCAGTTATAGCAACAGAACATATGATAAAACAATATCAAATACAATAAATAAAAAACTGGTGTTCCCAGGGGATCAGTTAAACAGCCTCTTCCATAGCTTGCCTGGCTGAGACATCAGTGCTTTCTACTCTATACCTCAAAAATCTGAGACTTTATAAGTGAATAGATGCCATGTGCATTTTTATGGGTCTGGATGAGCTAACTCTGGACAAACTTTTCTAGATCCATCCATTTGGCTGCAAATTGCATGATTTCCTTGTTTCCAATAGCTGAGTAGTATTCCATTGTGTAAATGCACCACAGTTTTTGTTTTTGTTTTTGTTTTTAATCCATTTGTCGGTTGAGGGACATCTGGGTTGTTTCCATTTTCTAGCTATTACAAATAAAGCTGCTATGAACATAGTTGAGGAGATGTCCTTGTGGTTTGGTGAGGAATCTTTTGGATGTATACCCAGGAGTGGTATGGCTGGGTCTTGAGGTAGAGCTACTCCAAATTTTCTAAGACATTGCCAGACTGATTTCCATAGTGGATGCACATGGCATGTATTCACTTCTAACTGGATATTAGCCATATAGTACAGGATAACTACCCTACAATCAACAGACAGAAAGGAACAGGAACATGGAATTTGTTGCCTGTTAGTGGGACATTTTTCCCTAGTGGAGCTGCCATGTAGGCCCCCAGTGTAAGAGAAAGCTCTTAGCCCTCATATGACTGCTGAACTGAGAGTGGCTGAGATGTGGGGCCACCCCACACCAGAGGAATAGGATAGGTGGGAGAGGGGGGTAGAGGGTGGGAGAGGGGGGTAGAGGGTGGGAGGGTGGGACCGAGAAGGGTGGAGGGAGGGGACTGTGAAGGAGATGTAACTTGAAGTAAGAAATAAATGTAATTTTTAAAAAAAATCTGAGACTTTAAGTCTTTGGGTATTACTCAGACAAACCAGAAGATGGCATAGCTGGTACTAGAGAAAAGCAAAAGAGGAAAAAGCATTTCAGGAAGGCTTTTGCCATATCAGAGAATCGAAACTGAAATGAGAGCAGTTTTTTTCCCCCTCACTTCCTTATACTCTGCAAGCATTAGACACGCCTTGGTGTTTCTCAGCCAGTTTCTACTGACATCGAGGAAGAAGTGCAGGCTAGTTAAGGTTTTATCAGGACTAAATGAAGTTGTTTTTCTCTGATGTCTTAGGAGAATACAGACCCCAGACATTTTCTCCACCAAAATGGACAGTTTATTTTTTTTATTTTTTATTTTTATTTTATTTTTTATGTAGATGAAATTTGAAAGTTTTGGTAAGTAAAAAATCTCTCCTTTCTTATTATTGTTGTTATAATTGGTGTCTAGAGCAACAATTTATTGAACAGGCAGAAATATACTCTGTGGTTAAGTATATTCCAAAACAAAACTAATAATTTTGTGAGCCTAGAATTTCTGGACTATGTGGTGTTTTGAAAGGTATTGTGATTATAACATTCTATTAAAGGTATAGTTGTAAATTCCCTCAAAGAAAAGCAGCATGTTCAGAATGAAAAAAAACTAAGCATTTTAATGTTTACATTAATGAAAATTACAATCCTCAAATCACTCTAAGGAACAGACAGTTTAGAAAATGGAATCCTGGATTGCTTCTTAGATATGAATGTCAAATCTGTGTGTGAGAAACAGAAATGGAATGTTTACTAGAGCTTTCACTAGGAAGCTTTGGACTCACGGCATTTTTATGTTTTATGTAAGAATCAGAGGCTCAAGTCTCATTTTCCCCCAAAGTAACCAATAATGTCATTCCAGGGTCTAGGAGAACAATGTTGCTGAATAAAGACCTTCTTTCAGGAAAATTGACAAATCATGCAATTCGTGTGTGTGTGTGTGTGTGTGTGTGTGTGTGTGTGTGTGTG